>PVLD010002073.1:0-107500 GCA_004027595.1 Dinomys branickii
GGGGGGGGTTACTTCTGTGTGTGTGTGTGTGTGTGTGTGTGTGTGTGTGTGTGTTTGGAATGGGATCTCACTCTGTTGCTCAAACTGACCTCAAACTCCTGGGCTCAAGGGATCCTCTTGCCTCAGCCTCCCCAGCAGCTGGGACTATAGTGCTGTGCCATCATGCCCAGCTCTGCTTGTTGTGTTTTAAAACTATAAAACTCTTACCAAGACAAGTATGGTGGCAGACACCTGTAATCTCAGCACTCTAGCAGGATGAGGCAGGAGGCTCAAGGCCAGCCTGGGCTACATAGCTAGGCACTGTGTAAAAATAAATAAATGGAAAAGAAGGGAAAGGTAGGGGAGGGCGGAGAATGGGAGGGGAATGGGAGTGGGAATGAAATCCTTGTTTTCTAAAGCACCAAATGTATACTTTCCAAGGAAGTCAGCCAGAAGTCAGAAATGTAGGTTCTACTCCCACATTACCTGGGACAATAATTCAGATTTCTATGGACCTTAGTTATCTGAATCTACAATATGTATCAAGGACCCACCTGGTGTGGTGGCACATGCCAATGATCCCAGCACTCAGGAGGCTGAGGCAGGAGGATCACCATGAGTTTAAGGCCAGTCTGGAGTGCATAGTGAGTTCAGGGCCAGCCTGCATTACAAAAATGAGACCCTGTCTCCAAAGACAAAAAGAATATTCAGCATAGGCCTGTGAGTACAGCTCAGTGGTGCAATCTGCAGAAAGAAAAGAAAGAAGGAAGGGACGGAGGGGACAAAGTTCTTTAGGATAACTTCTTCTTACATGGACCCATATACCTGTACCTCGGCATCTGCAAGGTTGGTTGCAGGATGCCTGGCAGGACTTTGAGTGCCTGGCATGACATGGCCTGTATATCTCTGGGTTTGGTTTTTTGTTTGTTTGTTTATTTATTGGTCTTTTTGAGACAGGGTCTTGCTATGCAGTTCAGGCTGGCCTTGAGCTCACTTTGTAGCTCAGGCTGGCCTCGAACTCGCAATGATCCTCCTGCCTCAGCCTCCTGCCTCAGCTGGGATTACGGGCGTGCGCCACCACATCTGGCTTATCTTTGGATCTACTTTAAGCAACATCCTGGCTTCAGTCTGGATCATTCCTGGACTCCCCCTAACACCACAACACAGATGCTGTATAAACTGATGCGGACAGCAAAGGTGTTCAGTGTTTGTGTGTTCTCTCTGTGGTGCCGTTTTGCAGTGCCGGTACTGAACCCAAGGCCTTTGTGCTACATCTCCGCCTGTTCTTCTTGTTTCTCAATGTGAGGCGGGTCCCACTGCTTCACTAAGTTCCCAGGCTGGCTGCAGGTATACTTGAGCCACACCTGGCTGACCACAGATGTGCAGCCTACACGTCCTAAGGGCCCTGCATCTGGACATCTACATAGGAGAAACTGCTTTTCCTTGCGTGCTGGTCTCTGCTTTCTTCCCCAGTGTTGTGCTGAACTCCGCATTAGAGTTTTTGTAAGCATTAGGTTCCTCGCTATGTGAGTGGACTTCCAGGCACATAGTAGCTGCCAATCATAGTGATACCTGGCCAGTCCCACCAGGACTGCTCCCATCTGTGCCAGAGAGCTAAACAGAACGTAGACGCTGCAAAATACAATTTAAACTCCAGGGATCCTCCTGCCTCAGCCTCCTGAGTGCTGGAGTGACAGTTGTGCGCCATGTCTGGCTCTGGCTGCCTTTTCTCCCCCTCTAGTACTAGGAATTGAATAACTGGCCTCATTAATTTAATTATGAAAAGTTCTATACTAACATTTTTATTGGTTTGTTTTAGACTCATTCAAAGGGACCTGACCGCCCCTCGCCAAGCAGCGCGATGTGGTTTTATTCTCGGCTTCTCCTTCTAGACACATTTGCATTGCACTTTTCTTTGTTTTATATCTTCTTTATTTTTCTTGCCACCAGGAATCAAACTCAGGACCTTGTGCTTGCCAGGAAGGCGCTGTGCTGCTGAGCCGTCTCCCAGCCCTTCTATCAGTTTGTTGATTTTTTGTCCCTCGGTTTCCTTTTGCCTCTCTCGCCCTCTTGGCAGGTTTACACTTTTTATTATCCTCTTCTGGTTATTTTGTTGTTGTTTGAAATGGGAACAGAAGCAAACGATGGGTCAACTACTGATTAAAAAGACGAAGTGCATGTAAAGTATACGATTAGGGTAAAAATTATACATAAAATATATCACCACCAGTTCCGTGAGAGAAAAATCATTGTATTGATTAGAAGGAACTGTAGTAAAATTTTAACCACAGTTAACTCAGGAAAGTGGAACATGGGCATTTTTTCTTTTACTGTTCTCCTTTTTTTGTATTTTCTAAAGTAGTCATATACATATTACTTATATCAACTTATTCATTTTTTGAGACAAGATCTTCCTGTGTAGCCATGGCAATCCTGCTTCAGCCTGCCAAGGGCTGGGATTACAGGTGTGTAGCATCACACCTGGCTTGTATGTTTAAATAAATCTGCACTTGGGGTGCTGACTGATAGTTGAGCTCAACCACCGTGTCTCATACCCATTGCCTGTGCTGATAAATGGGAGGTCCCAAGTCCACAGTTTGTCTCTGTGGTGACAGTCTCTCCTTTAGGTCCATGCTTTCTGAAAATTCCTGTGCAGCCAGGTGCAGGGGCACATACCTGCAGTCCCAGCATGCTGCTGTTTTGATTTTTGTCTTTTTGAGACAGAGTCTCGCTATGCAGTTCAGGCTGGCCTTGAGCTCACTTTGTAGCCCAGGCTGGTCTCCAGCTCACAACAATCCTTCTGCCTCAGTCTGCCAAGTGCTGGGATTACAGGTGTGCACCATCCATGTCCAGCTAATCCCATCACTCTGGAGGCTGAGGCAGGAGGATCACCATGAGTTCTAGACCAGCCTGAACTACATATCAAGACCCTGTCTCAATGCCTTCCCCCAAAAAATTCCTGCATAGATATAGTTTCATGCTAAGTTTTTGGTTGTTTTACTTACTCCTGTATTGTTTTGGTGTTTTGTTTTGTTGAGAAAGGGTCTCACTATGTAGCCAGGTTGGCCTTGAACTCACAGTGATCCTCCCGCCTCAGCCTTGGGAGGGAGTGCTGGGATCATAGGTGTGTGCCACCATGCCTGGCTAGATATTTCATTTGCTTGAAACCTAACTAATGGTGTTGCTAGAGAAAGAATTGTGTTTCTCAGAGCAAATAAAGGTCCAGAACGTAATTTAGTTCTCAGACTTTGTGTTGGACAGTATTGAGCTTGAGCCTGTCCTGCTTGTGTGACCAGCAAGCATGTCAGGCCCGGTCCTGAGAGTACAAGTGGCAGGGATCATTCATACAGGGGGAGGGGCCCTGGTGTGAGGAAAATGGGGTGAGCCTCCACACCCCTGAGAGATGTCCCCGTTTAGGAGGGGAAGCTACAAGGCAGAGGTGGCTGTGCCATCTGAGGGTGGCTTGGCAATGTCATCGGAGCATCTCTGAGTTGGTCACCCATGGGACAAGCCCTGGTGCACCTGCCACACTTAGCAGGTGGCTGGACACAGTGTGCAGGGGGTAAGTGTGGCCCCAGAGGTTACCCAGGGAGCTCTCAGGGCCTAGAGGATGCGACCTGCTCACCACGCTTCCTGCAGCTGAAGGTCACTGAGGCACATCTGTGTGTACCATCTATAAGGTAAGGGTAATGTCCGCCAGGTATGCTGGTGCACAGCACAAAAGAAAACAGTAAAAAAAACAACCCAAAAGGATAGGGTGACGGTATAGCTCAGCAGCACAGTGCCTGTCTGGCAAGCACAGAGTTTGATTCCTGGTACCAAAAAAGAAAAAAAAAAAAAAAAACACAAAAGGATAATATTAGATCACCTCCTAAGGTTGAGGTGAGACTATGTACTAGTGTTCACAATAGAAGGGATTCTCGTTCTCCCTCTTCTTGTTTTTCTCAGCAGCAGCAGATATTTTAGATAGAACACCGGGAAGCCAGAGAAGTCTTCTCCCAGTGGACTAACACGAACCGCAGCATCTGAGCAGGGGTTCCAGGAGGTGCCCCTGGCCAGAGTTGCTGCTCCGCCGCCCCCAGGTTCCTAAGCCGGATCCCAGGCTCCAAACCTGCTCTGCAGCGGTTGGGGTCCCCGTGCACCCTAGGGCTAGGCAGCCCAACTTCACAGACAAATCCTTCTTATTTTTGTAGGGAGGAAAAGGGACGAAAAATGATAAAATCTCTTCAAAAACAACTGATTAATGTCAAGAAAGAAAGGCAAGCAGAAGTACAGGTAAGCGACCCCTGCTGGCACCAGTAGTAGCGGGGCTGGGACCTTGTGCAGAAGCCTCTTTCTCAGGCAAGGAAAAGCTGAGTGGGGGAGATCAATGCTTCTCCAGGTGCCTTTTCCTTGACACCAGGAAGAGAGGAGCCAGAGAGCAGAACCCTGAGGACCCCAGGCCCCTGGAATGCTTTGGTGTCCCACCCCAGCCACACCACCGCTGTGTAGTTCGGGCTGGCCTTGAACTCACTATGCGGCCCAGGCTGGCCTCAAACTCGTGAAGATCCTCCTGCCTCTACCTCCCAAGTGCTAGTGATATGGGGAAAGAAACTCCCAACCTGCTAGATGTCCAAGTTCGTGTTCTCTAAAATCAAAGAATGAATTTTGGGAAGAACGGATGTCAATAGCAGATAAATTTATTGGGGAAAGAAAGTTTCTGTCGAGAGAGACAGAGGGGATCCCGAGTGCGTTGCCGAGGACCCTGCCTTTCCTAGGGATTTTTATGGAGCAAAACCACCAGGTGAGGCACGTCCAAGGTGGGGGAAGATGGGAAATCTCAAGGTGGGTATGAGGTGGGACAAAACAATGGTCAGCTACTAATATTACGGGCATAACTGCTCAGGTAATAGTGCCTAATGGGGATGAAATGGGGAAGCAAGTCCTGTAGCAAGCTGGCACGCATATACAACAGGGGTTTCCTAGAGTGGGTGGATTGGGGGCTCTTCCTGGCTTTCCCAAGGGGGTGATACCTATTTACAGTATCAATCCCTGATATTTGCAAGGTTGATTTGCAGTTAGGGCATGGCCCAGGGGGCTTTTAGGGCAGGCAGTCCCTCTTAAGGTGGCCTGGCTTTTGGCCCCCGCTGTAGCTCTTCTTGGAGCCCCAATAATCAGACTTAGAGTCTGTTTCTTTAAAGGGTACAACAAAGGCAGCTGCTTTCTCCCAGTCTCTGTTTTCTCTCTGTGGCCTCTTCCTCAACTCGTTTATAAAATACTGAGCAGGCAGTTTTTACTTAAGTACAAAGTGAACTATCTGGAGCAAAATCTGTCTTTTGTAACTTTTTCTTAATATCCTGGGCTGACTGGGTAATAAACATGTCTTTAAGCATAATTTGCCCTTCTACTGAATCAGGAGCTATGGACATATGTTTATGTCCAATAAATGCATATGATTTGCAATGCCTCTTGCAAATCATCTAAGAAGGCAGAGGGGTGTTCATTTCTCTCTTGTTGAATATTTGAGAATTTAAAATAATCGAAGGGCTGAGTTGCTGCTGTTCTTAGACCTTCAAGAACACATGTCTGGAGGTGCCTGCTACTCCAGCCTGCCGTCTGGTTCCTAAGCCAGTAAGGGTCTCGGGTAGGGGCTGCTTGGGCTCCAGTGGGGACCACCTGTCCTCCTGGCTGTCCGTCTTCTGCCTGTCTAAAATTAACAGTATGATGTTCATCCCCAAATGCAACAGCAGCTTGTAGTGCTGCTTGTCTCTCATCAGAAGTCAATGTTTGATTTTAAAATAACATTAAATATTTCCAGTCTAGCTCATAGATCTGCGTAAGTCCTTATCAGGGTCATCTGAAAATTTTCCTAGATCTAGTCTGATCTGCTTTAGGTCACAGAGAAAAAACTGACATGAACACTGAAAGTTCCAAATTGCCCATTTACTTCCTGTAAAGGATACTGTCCTTGAGGAGCTTGCATAAACTCAGCTAAGGATGGGTATAGCTCTGTAGAGGTTTGGATTATAGCTGGTCTTGAAGCCCCACCCTCAGGACTGAGCAAGTACAGGAAGCCTTAGACTCAGCAATAAGGTGAGGGTCTGATTAAGGGGGTCTTGGAAATCTTGTCCTGAGTTTCCAAAGGTTGGGGAAGAGCAGTCTCAGGCTCAGGGATAGTGGATGCCTTAAGGGCCTGAGATGTCTGGTTTTCATGTGGCTCACAGTTACATTTTGAACACAAATAAGGACCATTTCTTAATGCAAAGAATGTCTGCACATCAGAAAATTCTGACCATTTTCCTCTGTTTTCACAGTACAATTCTAGATAGCATTATAATTAATGCTAATTAATTATACATTAATGCTAATTAATGTAAGATAGCCTTATAATTAATATTTCCCTCTGCATTCCGTTTGGTTCTAGGGGGTAGGTATGCCTCATGCATGTGCAGAAAAATATCAAATGGCTCTTTTTCAACATAGAAGGGTCAAATATCTTCCAATGCTTAAGAATGCATTCCAAAGGAGTAAGAGACTTTGACATTGAGTCCCCCATGTCTGAAATGCAAAACGGAGCAATTCTTTTAATTTCTATACCCTCAAAGATCTTTTAATTTCTATACCCTCAAAGTGTCCATTGAGTAGATTCCACTCCAGGGCAAGTGGATGCCATCTGGAGAGACCAGAAGACAAAATCCGACCAGCCTATCCACCCTCACACTGGTGCACAATTTCATTTTCCCAGGGAACTTGTGAACTTACTCCTGTAGGATACTTACAAGCACAAGTTACAGTTGGTTTCAACTGTGACAGTCATGTTTAAAGAAGGAAGCATAACTTTGTAATAAACTATTGCTTTTTGTTCTTTGGAAGAGGGCATATCATGTACCAAAAAGTGAATTGGAAGAAGTCAGACTTCTCAGCCTGTAAAGATCACCTCTAGAGGTAGACAGAAGGAACAGTTGACTTGAGGAATTCTGCCCTGGTCCCTGGGGCAAAGAAGTCTCCAAGACACTTGTGTTATCTGTCTAATCACTTAGGCAACCTTTCCTAGCAGCAGGACAAGGCTATGCTTTATTTATGTCTTTGAAGCTCACTTATATTTATCATCTAGCAATTAAATTTTACACATCAGTAAAGGCACATTTATTAGTCTTTCATGTACCCCTGAAAGGGATGACTAAAATTTCTTCCTCTTTGCATATGTAAGACACAAATGTAAATCACTCTCCTGATAGCTACTGTGAAAGGCAAACAATTGTTGCAAGCTGCCTCAGCCTGATGTTTGGAGGGAGGGGCAGTCTAAGTGATGTTAAAGTCAGCTGAAAAGCTTAGGGGAATTCTCTAGTTTACTAGCAGAGAGAGATAAGTACGACAGATATGGGGAGACTTCCCTGTAGTTGGGTGCCGGTGTCCACTGAGGAACCCTTGGCTTCCACCAGAAAGCAGTCCTGGCCGTGACCCCTGTCTTAGTTTCTATTGGTCAGTTCAGCACAACCAGAGGTCAGTCTCCAGAAAGGAACCCAGCTGCCTGTCTGGTCAACATTCCATTGCCCATTGGTTTCAGTGGGGATTCACCAAACATGCTGGGGAAATCTGTCCTCTGCTTTAAGAGTGGCAGCTGCTCTAGAAGCTTTTACCTGGCTGGCAGAGTAGCCACTATTTGTTAAATTTTTAGAAGGGATAGGTAAAAGCCTGACCAAGATCATTATCTAGCACTTTATAAGTTTATAGTAAAGATTTCAAAGACCACAACTTATTATTAAAGTATTTTCTCCTATACATGTAAATGATGACTAGACCTAGGAGGGGAAGAGAAAAGGTCTAGATCCTCCCTTAGGCCAAATGTGTTTTGGTCCTGTAAGTTTGGTGCTTCAGATGTAGCTCCTTCTGGTTTCACCCAGATGTCAGTTCTTCCATTGTATCTCAGGTTCAACCTCTCAAGGGAGACCTGCCCACAACACTAAGCTGGGACGTGACTTTTACATGTGTTCTCCTGGAGGGGCAAAATTCCAATGTCTCTTCTGACCCAGAGATGGGGTATATGTCCCTCAGCTAAAATGACTTTCCTGTCTTCAGCATTAGCAAATGCTCATTTTCTATGGGCTTCACTTAATTCTGGAATAGGAGGAAAAAGTTGGAAAAGTTTAGAGTTCTTTCTCTTTCTCCTTACATGCCTCCAAAAAAGGAAAAGAATTCTTTTCTTCTCATCTCATGGTGAATTATAAAGACAATTTTCCCCTGAGTCATCATTATCAGTCTGGAAAGGTGAGAATAGGGTATGTCAAGAGCTAAGATTGCCTCCTCTCCAGCAGATCAGACCAGAAAGGAAATTAGAGCAGAACAGGCTTGACATTTCCTCTAGAGTGCAGAGGAGGATCAGAGCCAGTCTGTCCCAGTGAAACCTGTCCTAGAAGTCTTTTTCTTTTGTACCAAGAATTGAACTCACAACCTCACACTTGCCAGGCACGTGCTGTGCCACTGAGCTATAAGCCTGGCCCTGTCCTCCAAGTATTGAGAATGGCCACCAACTTAGCATCTTTTAACTGGTGGAAGGAGTCCTATGTTTTATTATATAGGTATGTATATATTTTTCTAAGTCTCATCTACATTTTACTTAAGACCTCTTTTACAGAAGTTTATATTAAATTCCACTAGAGGGCACTCTAACATTACTCTTTCTAGGGCTATTGCCTAAAATCAAGCAAGGAATACTAGTAAATTCAGTAACTAGTTCAAATGCAACATATATAAAACAGGAATAAAAAATGACCAATTAAAGTAGTATCATAAGCTGGATGTGGGGGTGCACGCCTGTAATTCCAGCAGTTGGGAGGCTGAGGCAGGAGGATTCTTGAGAGTTTGAGACCAGCCTGGGCTACAAAGTGAGCTTAAGGCCAGCCTGAACAGCATGAGTCCCTATTTCAAAAAAAAAAAAAAGGTATCATAACCTTATAACCTTCCCATGTTTTTAATTTAAATTTATCACCATTTTAACAAAACTATATGAGACAAACCATAAGCAATTATACGCAATGGGCAAAGACACAACAAAACTTGAAGCATAAAAATTTGTTACCTAAGAGTCCCAATCCAGAGTCTATGAAACAAAAGCAAACTCTTACCTCTGTCCCATGATCTTGGTGCAAGACCTCCAAATGATATAGGGGAAAGAAATCCCCAACCTGCTAGATGTCCAGTACCAGCTTGTGTTCTCTGAAATCAAAGAATGAATTTTAGGAACAATGGATTTTAAGAGTAGAATATATTTATTAGGGAAAGAAAGCTTCTGTCTGAGAGACAGATGGAAGGGGTCCCAAGTGGGTTGCCGAGGACACTGCCTTTTCTAGGGATTTTTATAGAGCAAAACCAGAGGTGAGGCGGGTCCAAGGTGGGGGAAGATGGGAAATCGCAAGGTGAGCAGGAGTGGGACAAAAGTCTGATCAACCAATAAGATTATGAGCCTAATTGCTAAGGTAATATTGGTTACATGGGATCAAATGGAAAAGCAAATCATGTAGCAAGCTGGCATGCATACAGAAAAAGGGCTTTTCCTGGAAAGGGTGGGTCAGTCGCTCTTCCTGGCCTTGCCAAGGTGATCTGTATGTATTTAGAATATCAATGGCTGTTGTTTATCCTTAGGGAAAGTACATGAGTGCACTCTTTTAATCTTTTGTCCCGATGTGTCTGGCCCTCAATGGATGTGTCTATGTCTCCCCACAGTTGCAGTGTATCCCATCTTCTGCACTGGCTCCTTCCAGGGACCAGCCCTGACTGCCTATAATATTTCTACCTAACTTAGCTGTCTGTAACACTAGGACTATAGTTGTGTGCCATCATATCTGGTTCACCTGCTCTTAATGGCTTTTTAATGGCTTGTCATCAGAGTCTCAACAGTGTTGACCACATGTTACCATAAAACACAGCAAACAGTTGGAGGCTTCCTCTGGTTACTGCAGGCAGTGCACTGAATAGTGTTTATACAGTGGGGACCGCCCTTTGCCCCTCATGGCTAGACATCTGAGACACTGTGTGCAGTAAAGGTGGCACATGCAAAGACCTAAGGCTTTGGGCAGTGAGGGGCGTGGCGTTTATTATGAAAGGAAGATAAGAATGGTGTCCTGCTCCCTGGGAGGGGAACAGTGCACAGGGAAATGAAAGCAAAGACTCCAAATGGGAGACCAAGGTAGCTCAGGTTGATTTAGGACCTTTATGGCTGCAGCAGTATCCTTAGGCATCAGCAGACAAAAATGTTCATTTCATATACAACTGTACCTTTGTGGATGGCATTTATCACTTCAGGAGATTACTCCCCATTTGGCTTTTGCCATCCAACCAAAGTGGCAAGTGGAGGGGGAACCAATTCCATCTTCTCCAGAGAGTAGGCCAAAACTCTGGAGCCACAGTCTCCTCTTTACCCTGTGCTCACTTAGGGAAACTGACACTACCATGAAAAGCCTGTGGCTCACATCACCGTGCCAGTCCTCAGAGCCTTGTGTGCTGTGGTTCTTTAACTATTTCCTTCTACTACTAAATCACGCTTCTCTGAATTCAAGTAACAAGTCCAGGAACAAGGTCTGAAGCAGTTTTGGAGCTTCGGAGTAAAGCTGGGTCTGCCGTGGAAACCCACAAATATGCCGCATCCACCCTCAGCCCCTGATCATGCAGAAAACTACAGCTCTGTGGAAGTCAGGATTAAAGGGTGTGGCAAAGGCAGAGCTTTTCTCCATGAAAATCTTTTGGGTTTGTTTTTATTTGTTTTTGAGACAGAGTCTTGCTATGTAGCCTACACTGGCCTCAAACTCAGGGCAACCTGCTTACATCAGCCTCCCAAGATAAGAGATTATAGGTATGTGCCTCCACACCTGGCATTCATGAATATCTTTTTTTGTTTCTTTTCTATGTTTTCTTTTCATTTTTTTGAGACAGTCTTTCTATATAGTTCAGGCTGACCTCAAACTTACTGTGTAGCCCAGGCTGGCCTGGAGCTTGCAGTAATCTTTTGCCTCAGCCTCCTGAGTGCTGGGATTACAGGTATGCACCACCCCACCTAGCATCTGTGAACATCTTAAAAGGAATTCCTGAACTCAACATCTTATGCTGGACTCACTGCTTTTAGTTTGGGTCTTTGTGCACGGGGGAGAGGCAGAAATGACTGACAGTTTGCTCACTTTGATACCAGGATCATGACATTTCCATCACTCACTTCTTGGTGTTTGTCTTCCTCTGCATTTCCACACTGTTGCCATGGAGGCTGTAACAGTGGCTGTGCAGAACCAGTGCCCAAGGCAGCAGCATGAAAACAAGATTCCTCTGGTGTGGCACAGCCAGGTGGTATGAACTTGAACAGTTATGGAACGTGAGACTTTCTGCTATCCACATGCAGAAATGCTGGAGTTCTGTGTTTCTGATCTTCACATTACTTTAGAAGATTTAGTATTCAATTTGATTTTTGAAAAAAGCTAACCAGAATATGTTCCTGAAGTTTGAAAGTATATTTTCACATGGCCATTATTTAATGAACATGTAAGTACCCAATGCTATTAGATTTTGTGAAAAGCAAAACTATCTTTTTTTTTTTTTGGTGCCATGAATCGAACCTAGGGCCTTGCGCTTGACGGGCAGGAGCTAAACCACGGAACTACATCCTTGGCCAAAACTATAATCCTTGATGTGGGCTTAAGTTTTCTGGAAAAGCCTGTGTGTGTGTGTGTGTGTGTGTGTGAGAGAGAGAGAGAGAGAGAGAGAGAGAGAGAGAGAGAGAGAGAGAGTCTGTGTGGGGGACTGAACCTGGCACTTCACACTTGCTAAGCAAGTGTTCCCTGTATGATTTGTTCCTGCTTCTGGGGAAGGGGCTTGGTTTTTAAGGGACTGTAAACTGGACCTTAAGAAAGTCTCAAGGTTTAGATAGGTAAAAGAATTGCCACTGATGAAATGAAGTCATGTTTCTACTTTTAGAGCTGAGCATGTGGGCACACACCTGTAATCCCAGCACTCAGGAGGTGGGAGGGAGGCAGACTGAGGCAAGAAGATGGCTGCAAGTCTGAAGTCACCCTGGGCTACGTAGTGAGTTCAAGGCCGGCCTGGATTATATAGCAAGAACCTGTAGCAAAAAACCAACCATGCAAACCAACCCCACGTATTTGCACTTCAGCACAGGTTTTCTTAGATATTTAACCTTATCATTAAACGCCATGTGGGAACAACTCAGAAATGGAAAAGTGAGGAGAGCGGGGAAAAGAAGGGGAGGAAAGGACGGGCGTGGGAAGGAGGGCAAAACTGTGCCGGGCGCGGGGGTGCGCGCCTGTAACCCAGCGCTCAGGAGGCCGAGGCAGGAGGGTCGTTGCAAATGCAAGACCAGCCCGGGCTACAGAGTGAGCTCAAGGCCGGCCTGAACCGCATAGCGAGGCCCTGTTCAAAAGGACAAACGAACAAAAAAGTAAGTTGTGGGGCTGGGGGTCCAGCTTGGCAGCACAGCACCTGACTGGTAAGCACAAAGTCATAGGTTCAACTGTTGATACTTAAAAAAAGAATGTGTTTATGTTAAGCAGGCTGAGAGCAGCTGTGGCTCCAGAGCCTAGTGGCCGGCCTGGGCCGGAGTCAGCCCCAGCGGGGCAAGAGGGGAGCAGTGTTGCCTCCTCTCAGTGTGCAGCAGGGTGGATACTGGTTCTTCCATTTTGCAGGAGGTAGAATCTGGACAGATGAACACCCGGGCTGCTTCCACAGAGTAGGGGCTTGGCCAGGAAATCAGGACTTAGGGCATTTTGACCTCTGCTACTTCTGCCAAAATGAGTCAAAAAACAAAAACAAAAACAAAAATGAGATGGTCATGGGAGAGCGGTGTGGGACAAAGTCCCCAAACACCATGCCTGTAAAAGAATCTCATAGTCTTGACTCTTAATTTTGTTTATCTTTTATTTTTTGAGACCGGGTCATGCTGTGTAGCCCAGGCAGGCCTTGGACTTACTATGTAGCCCAGGGTGGCTTCAAACTCATAGCCACCTCCTGCTCAGCCTCCCAAGCGCTGGATTACAGGAGTGTGCCACCACGCCTGTTGACTCCTAGAGTTGCTTTGTTAGCTCTCATTTTAATGTATGCTCTGATTATTGGCGAAGCTTCCCTAGTGTGACGGCAGAACAGTAGCTGCAGTCCCTTTTTGATTCATGCATTAGGAAGGCAAGCTGAAGCCGCTGACCAGGCTCCACAGAGGTAGAAGGTACTCTGTACTTAGAAACCTGGTCTTTCTTCTGCAGAGCCGAAACGAATACATTGCCCACCTCAAGGACCAGCTGCAAGAGATGAAGGCCAAAACCAACCTGGAGAATCACTACATGAAAAAGAACACTGAGCTGCAGATTGTCCAAACCCAGAAAAAATGCAACCGGAATGAGGAGGTCTTGCTGGAGGAGATCGAGGTGACCACTTCCCGGGTAGCGCACGCTACAGCTGGGGCGGATGTGGCAGGTGTGGCTCTGCACAGAGCCCTGGGTTCAGCCCCCAGCCTCAAAGGGGAAAGAAGAAAGACCCAGGCAAGGCCAGGCCTGAAACCGTCCCAGCAAGCAGAGGGGCAGGGAGAGTGGCTCCGCCCACCCAGCAGGCCCCAGTGCTGGAGGCTGAAAAATGAAAGGAGCAGTGACACCTAAGTGTCTGCGGGCAGACATCCTGATGAGCCCAAGCCTGAACTTCCTGCACATCACTTCACTTGGGGGTAGTTTGGGGGAGGGACCTGGGGTCACACTATGCTGCCCAGGCTGGCCTCAAAGTCCTGGTCTCAGGTGGTCCTCCTGACTCAGCCTCTTCAGCAGGTGGGACTACAGCCTGGCTCATGACCTTTTCTTTCTCCTCCTCTTTCCCTTCCTCCTCTTTTTCATCCTCCTTCCTTCCCCTCTCCGTCTTCCTTCTTCATTGTGGTACTGGGAATTGAACCTAGGGGCTTGAGCTCTACCTCCAACCCTTATTTTATTTTCATTTTAATTTTTTGAGACAGTGTCTCACTAAGCCCAGGGTGGCCTGGAACTCATAGCGATCCTCCTGCCTCAGCCTCCTGAGTGCTAGAATTATAGGCGTGTGCCACTGCACCCATCTTTCTTCCTGTCCAGGGTACATTTGCTGCTGCTTACCCCACATGAAGGCCCCTTGCACTCCTCCAGGAAGGAACAGATCTGAAGCACAGCGCTCCACTTAGCCCTGAGCTTAGAGAGCTGAGAAGTCATGAAGCACTCTCAGGGCAAAGAAAGAAGGGGTGGCCCTTCATGAGAGGGGGCTGAGGGACAGCCAGTGGGCCAGACTAAGTGACGAGAGGGGCAACCAGAAGTGGCCATTGGCAGAGGGCTCCTTTGTGGCACTTGCTTCCCAGCTGGTGCCCTCCACCCTGATGACACGTGTCTCTCACACTGGAATTTCCTGTTCTAGAACCTCAGAACCTGGAGGCCTTGAGGCCCACTGCTTTTTTCCTTTTGTGGACATCACCTTCTAGGTGGCTGGATACTGGACCTGGTCTCCAGGGCCCTGCATGCTTCTCCCTGTGTGGCATCAGCACCTGCTCCGTAGCCTTGGTGACGGAGGGTGAGGCTGAGTGCCACCCCGGAGCGACACCTCTGTCCTGGCCCCACTGGCCATGGAGCCCTCTCCTGTCAGCTGCCAGACTTAGTTCCCAGCCTCGACTGGCCCAGACCCTGGCATCAATTCTCGTTCTTACAGAAACTGAGGCTGAAGACCGAAGAAGAGAACCGGGTCCATGTGGAAATCGAGATGTTCCTGAAGAGAGAGCAGCAGGTGAGGCACCAAAGCTTGCGTCCTGCGCTTTAAAAATGTCCACTTATAAAATACTGAGGGGAGCAAAGACTGTTTTTAAAGGAAAGAAAGAAAAGTTAACCATAATTCTAGCAGCCTGATGAATGAACGTAGACCGTATGTTCTTCAGAGTTACTCATCTGAATGAAAATTTTGGAAGGGGAGGTGTTTTTGGTTTTTTTGAGTCTTCACTTTGTAGTACCAGATGAACTCACTATGCAGCCCAGGGCTGGAACTCATGGTGATCCTCTTGCCTCATCCTCCTGAGTGCTGGGATTACAGGCATGGGTGCGCTACCACCCCTGGCTCAGACACCTACCTCTTTCTGATACTAGGGGTTGAACCCAGGGCCTCATACATGCTAGGCAAGTGAAGAAAATGTTTTCTGTGACATAATGGATCACTTCCCTGACCTTTTGAGGTTACTAAACATTTGAATTGATGTTAACTCATGGGGACACACACTGAAACTGACCCCCAGTCCAAAGCAGGGTTATGGTGATCAGATGACAGATGGAATCTTTAAAGTCTCACTCACCGTGGCCCAGTGGTTCTGTGGTTATTTCCCAACACATGCCTGGGCCAGTAGAGCATAAGGGCCAAGCAGGGGCTCTAGACCTTCCCCTGCCTACCAAAAAATTTTTTCTAAAGGGTTTTTTTTTAAAGGGTTTTTTTTTTTTTTGGTCATTTTTCTTTTTTCTACCAGGAATCAAACTCAGGGCCCTGTGCTTGCCAGGTGGGTGCTGCACCACTAAATTACATCTCCAGGCCCAAAATGTGAAACCAGAGGCCTTGTGGCACCTGGTGGACTGCGAAGGTGAGTGCCACGTGACAGTCTTGGAAGCAGCAGGGGTGGTGATGTTAACCACATCCCCACTTAGCTGTTGGAACTGCGAGGAAGTGGAATAGACCCTGGGAAAAGGAAGTGTGGATGACTGTCGTCAGGTGGGGCCTCCAACTGCAGCTTCTAAAGAGGCACAGGTCTTTACTGGGCCAAATCTGCAGTGGCCCCTGTTGTTAGCCTGGTCATAGCCCATGTCTCCAAGCCAGTTTGAAGAAACCCACCAGCAGCAGCTTGCTTTTACCTGGCAGGGCTAACATGCGCCTCTGTGGTCTCGTGTCAGAGCTGTCACTGCTCCGTTCTGTCCTACGATGTGGCGGCAGAGACACTGCTCGATTTTATTCTCCACACACACCATCCTCTTGCACAAATGGCAGTATGCTGAATGTATCCAACAAACAGGAAGTTGCAAGGATGACTTTTAAGAGGACACATGTGACTAGAAGGTGGGGGAATAAATCCCATTTCTGGCACCAGTTCTGTCACTAATACTACATTTAGTTGACCAGAACTATACCAATAATTTGAAGAGAGGAAATTTAACAAAAAATCACGAGCTATTAAAAAAGGATTGACATCTAAGAAGGAATAAAAGAGCCAGAGAGGGGAAGACTTGGGAGGAGAGACTGAGGCAGGAAGATTGCCGAGAGTTAAGACTAGCCTTCCAGGGCTGAGATTCAGACCTCCTTGGAGAGGGTGTGGCTGGGCCCCTGGTTGACAGAGCTGTTTTGTAGCTGGCAGGGTAAGTCTAACAGGCAGCAAACTAGACTCTGCTAAACTTTTTTAAAAATCAGATGACTACTTGGTTTGACAAGATGAACTTTCTTCACCCCTTGAGATGATGTACTTTTCTCCTTTAATGTATTAATACCTTAAAATACGTTACTAGATCTGTTGTTGTTGAATCATCTTAAATTCTTGGGATCAACCTCACTGAGTCAAAATGTTTGGAAAGCAAAACTCTGTGCGTCTGTATCAGTAAAACTCGGGGGTAAACAAGTGCCTTTGGGTGCCCCTACCCAGACCCTCCTAGCAGGGGCCCTCAGAACAGAAAAGAAGTAGCACACCGGGTCCAGGAGCGCCGCCCTCCTACCATGTCCTCGAGTGCCCCCTACTGACAAAGCTAGGTATTTTGCTGGGTGCTCAGTTTCCAGCAAGCATGGAGTTTAACAAGCAAGGTAGTGAACAGTGAATTTGGAGCTGAGCGGCACTAAATTGATATTGGCACAAATGGGGACTTTTTCACCATTTATCTTCAAGTATAAGGTTTACTTCTGTAGGCCTAAAGGTTTTTTTTGAGACAGGTCTCACTATGCCGTTCAGGCTGCGTTGAACTCACTGTGTAGCCCAGGCTGGCGTGACTCATGGTGATCCTTCTGCCTCAGCCTACTGAGTACTGGGATTGCAGGCGTACCCCAACAAGCCAAGCCATGTTCTCTTTTTTTAAAATCAGTGAGATGGATTTTTTTCATCCATTGAAATATATTCTCTCCTTTATATGCTAATAAAGTAAAACATCAATATATTTGCTGACCTCGGGTCATCTTTAAATTATTGGGATGAATACTGCTTGATTTTACTGTATTAATCTTTTAAGAGGCTGCTAGAATTGATTTATATCTTTTACTTACATACTTATTTCATAAGTGATATAAACTATACATTTCTTCTCTGACTTCAAATTTGTGAGTATAAAGCTGTGCTCAATTATAGTCTTACAATTTTAAAATTTCCTTTATTTCTGTAGTTACGTCATTTTTTTGAGCCAGGGTCTCACTCTGTAGTCCAACCTGGCCTTGAACTCAATATGTAGCCAACGCTGGCCTTAAACTCACTGAGCTCCTCCTGCCTCAGCCTCCTCTGAGTGCTGGGATCACAGGTGGGGAGTGTGTAGTCCAAGGAACATTGCTGCATACATACTCATGCAGCTACCCCCCACAAGGTACCAAGAGCACTGATGCATCCCAGAGGAGGTCCCACCCACTCCCAGTCACTGTCCCTGACCCCAGATAACCACAGTTCTGCCTTCTGTCACTGCAGGAATGTCTTGCTTATAAATGGCACCAGAGAGCAGATGCTGTTCATATCTGGTGGAAGCCAGGTTTTCATGCTCTTTTAAACAGAGACTGGAAGAAAAGCTGGAGTTCTGGATGGAGAAATATGATAAGGACACAGAGATGAAGCAGAACGAACTAAATGCTCTCAAGTCTGCCAAAGCCAGTGACTTAGCTCACCTTCAGGATCTGGCAAAGATGGTGAGGAGTGGGAAGCGCTCCTGAGGGAGGGTGGCTGAGTGTGGGCCAGGGCTGGTGTGTGCTCAGGAGTGGAGGCTGCCTTGAAGCTTCAGGTTATGGTGACAGAGATGGGGACAGGAGCAGCAGATAACACTCATGTTATGCTTATCCCAAGCTTTTCTAGGATTTTTTTTTCTAGGATTTTTTTTTTCCGGTACTGGGGATCGAACTCAGGACCCTGTGCTTGCTAGGCAAGCGCTTATTCCACTGAGCTATATCCCCAGCCCCTAGGATTTTAAATGTAACTTTAAAACCTCACAATTCCTTTAGATACTCTGCTATAATCATTTCCACTTTCTGGTCTCTGAAGACAAAATGCATGGTTTTGTTTTGTTCTGTTCTGTTTTGGTACCAGGAATTGAACTCAGGACCTCACACTTGCCAGTTAGGTGCTTGTGCCACTGAACCATATCCCCAGCCCACAAGTCATGTTTTTTTGAGACCATCACTTGCTGTATAGTTCAGGCTGGCCTCGAACTTGTGGCAATCCCCTTGCTTCAGCCTCCCAAGTGCTGGGATTACAGATGTGCGCCACCATGCCCAGAATGTTTTTGTTTTTGAGACAGGGTCTCACTATGTAGTTCGGGCTAGCCCCTTACTCGTGGCAGTCTTCCTGCTTCAGCCTCCTGAGTGCTGGGATTACAGGTGTGCTTCATGTGCCTCACCTTGCCTAGCATATAAATAATGATTTCCAAAGAGCTTCTTTTTTAAATTTTAAAGATAGTAAAAAAAGAAAAATAACAACATACCAACATCATAGTCATAAACAAAACAAAGCAAGAACATTAAAAGTGATACAGGGTTTCAAAACAAATGATAGGAATTAACAGTGGTTGTTATATTACATATTGTTACCTTGAACTACATTGCTCAGATTACCAGATGTAAGAATGGAAGATTGTTCAAACCATTAAAGAGAATAAAAAATTATTAAATAAAACATTGGAGATAATACAGAGTTTCACCAGACAAGATGGTAGGAATTCACCAATGGTTGTTCCACTGCATATTATATTGTCTTCAAATCAGTTGCTCAGATTCCCAGATATAAGCATGCAAAATTGGTCAAAGTATATAAAAAATTTTAAGCATTAACTGTTCCTTTCAATAAACCATCAGACGTCAGTGGTATAATTATCCCAGCTATATATATATTGCCTTTTTTCCCCTTATTTCCCTCATCCCAGTTGTTCCTTCCTTTGAATAATTTCTTTCCCTTTCATATCATCCATTGTATGTTTTGAGTTTTACTTACTGTTTCAGGTTCCTGCACCAGGGAGACAATATGATGTTTACACATGTGGGTCCAATTTATCTCCTTATGAGTGTGGTCTCTAGTTGCACCCATTTTCCCACAAAAGCCCTGACTTTGTCTTTTCTTATAGTTGAGTCATATTCCATTGTATAAAAATACCACATCTTTTTTATCCATTCCTCAGTTGATGGGCATTTGGGTTGTTTCCAAGATTTAGCTAGAACAAATTATGCTGCTATCAACATGGGTACACATATATCACTGTGGTATTTTTTAATTATTTGGGGAAAATACCCAGAAGGAGAATAGCTGGGTTAAGTGGGACTTCTAGTTTTATGAGGAATCTCCAAAATGATTTCCACAGTGGTTTCAGCAATCTACACTTCAACCAACAGTGGAATAGGGTTCCCTTTTCCCTGCTCACAGCCTCTCCAGCATTTTTTATGGGTTGATTTCTTGATGATAGCCATTCTTTCTGGTGTGAGATGGAGTCTCAGTGTTGTTTCAATTTGCATTTCTTGAATGACTAATGATGTTGAACATTTTTTCATGTATTTATTCACCATTAGTATTTCTTCATCTGAGAAGTGTGTATTCATCTCAGATGCCTATTTTTGGATTGGGTCCATGAATTTTGGGGGCCTGATTTTTAAAAATTCTTTATATGTTCTAGATAGAAGTCCTTTGTCTGAGGGACAGTTGGCTAAATTTTTTTCCAGATTCGTGGGTTTTCTTTTTACTCTGTTGATGATTTCTTTTGACATGGAAAAACTTTTCAATGAGATCCCAGTTGTTGATTCTTCAAAGTATTTCCCATGCAGCTTGGTTTTTGTTCATGAACTCTCTGCCTACCCCTATATCTTCAAGATTTTTTTACCTACTTCCTCTTCCAACAGATTTAGTGTTTCTGTTTTAATATTTAGATCTTTGATCAATTTTGCCCATAGTTTAGTGCATGGTAAAAGACATGGGTCTAGGTTTAGTCTTTGGCATGTGCAGAGCCATTTTTTTCCAGCACCATTTATTAAAGAGGCTATCTTTCTTCCAATGAACATGTTTGTTCCCTTTAGTTGTGTCTGCATCTTCTAATCTGTTCCATTGATCTTCAGGTATGTTTTTTTTCCAGTATCATGCTGATTTAATCACAGTAGCTTTGTAGTATAATTTCAAGTCAGGAATTGGAATGCATCCTGCCTTTCCTTTGTTTCCCAGGATTGCTTTTGCTATTCTACAACTCTTCTGGTTCCAGATGAATTTTAGGAATGTTTTCTCTAGATCTGTGAGGTATACAAATGATATTTCAATTGGGATTGCATTGAATCTGTACAACAATTTTGGGAGTATGGCCATTTTCATAACGTTAGTTCTTCTTATCCAAGAACAAGGAGTATATTTCCATTTTCTTTTTATTTTTTATTTTTTTTTCTTTTTCAGGCTGGCCTTGAGCTCACTTTGTAACCCAGGCTGGTCTCAAACTCACAACGATCCTCCTGCTTCAGCCTCCTAAGTGCTGGGATTACGGGTGTATGCCACCAGGCCCAGCCTATCTTTCCATTTTCTGATATCCTCTTTGATGTTTTTCCAGAGTACTATAATTTTCACTGTATAGGTCTTTTACTTCTTTTTTTAGATTAATTCTTAAGTATTTCATCTTTAGATACTATTGTCAAAGGTGCAGTTTCCCTAATTTCTCTCTCAGTTGTTTTTTTTGTGTACTGGAATTCTACTGATTTTTGAATGTTGACTTTGTATCCAGCTACACTACTGAATTGGTTATTAAATCCATAAGCCTTTTGGTTGAGTTGGGGGTCTACTATGTAGAGTATCAATCCATCTGCAAATAATGATAATTTTACTTCTTCCTTTCCTATCCTTATTCCTCTTATTTTTTTTTCTTGTCTAATTGCTCTGGCTAATATTTCCAGAACTAGATTGAATAGGAGTGATGACAGTGGATGTCCTTGTGTTGTTCCTGATTTTAAAGTGAAGTCTTTCAGTTTTTGACCATTTAGAATGATGCTATCTGTTGGTTTGTCATAGATGACTTTTATCAGATTGAGGTAAAGTCCATTTATGTCTATTTTCTGTAGGGTTTGTATCATGAATAAGTTTTGGACTTTATCAAAAGCTTTTTGTGCATCAATTGAGATGATCATGTGATTTTTGTCTTTGGTTTTATTAATATGGTGTATTACATTAATTGATTTGCATATATTGAAACATCCCTGGAATGAATCCCACTTGGTCATGGTGTATAATCTTCTTGATTTGTTGCATTGTTTGCCAGTGTGTTACTGAGGATTTTTGCTTCTGTATTCATTAGGGAGATTGGCCTGTAGTTCTCTTTTTTGGTTGGGTCTTTCTCTGGTTTTGATACTTGCCTCTAGGAATGAACTGGGGAGAATTCCTTGCCTTTCAATTTCTTTAAGGAGTTTAAGAATTGTTGTTAAATCTTCTCTAAATTTCTTGTAGAATTCAGCTGTAAATCCATCATGACCTGGGCTTTTCTTCATCGGCAAGTTTTGTTTTTGTTACCGGGAATCGAACTCAGGACCTTGTGCTTGCCAGGCAGCCACTTGTGCCACTGAGCTATATCCTCAGCCCCATCAGCAAGTCTTTTTTAAAAATTACATTCTCAATTTTGCTGGCTGATATTGAGTTATTCAGGATTTTTATATCTGCTTCATTCAGCTTTGGTAATTCCTATGTATCTGGAAATCTGTCCTTTTCCCCTGTGTTTTCCATCCTATGAGAGTAAAGATTTTCAAAGTAGATATTGATGATCTTCTGGATTTCTATAGGATCTGCGGTGATTTCACCCCTTTCATTCCTTATGGCATGTATTTCAGTTTTTTCTTTCCTTTTTTTGATAGGTTGGCTAGGGGTTTATTTATTATTTCAAAGAACCAACTCTTCAATTCATTAATTCTTTGTTTTTTAAGTCTCCATTGTGTTAATTTCTGCCCTGAGCTTTATAATTTCCTGTCTTCTTTGGGCTTTGGGTTTGACTTGTTCTTCTTTTTCTAGAAGTTTGAGGTGCAGCACAAGTTTATTTGTGCTCCTTCTGTTTTCCTGAGATGGGAATTCACTGGTATAAATTTTCCTCTGAGGATTGTTTTCATTGTGTCCCACAGGTTCTTGTCAGTTGTATCTACGTTTTCATTTGATTATAAATATTGTTTAATGTCTACTTTGATTTCATCTGTGACCCATTGGTTGTTCAGGGAGGTGTTTTTAATTTCCATGTGTTTATGGAGTTTTTGTGATTTCTTTTGTCATTAATTTCCAGTTTCATTGCACTATGGTCCAATAGTATGCATGGGATAATTTCAATTCCTTTGCATTTACTTACACATGTTCTATGTGCTAGCATATGGTCTGTTTTAGAGAACGTCTCATGTGCAGCTGAGAAAAATGTGTATTCTGATGTTGTTGGATGGAACACTCTGTAAAGGTCCACTAAGTCCATTTGTTCACATGTTTGGTTAAGTTCTGTTATTTCTTTGCTGATTTTCTGTATAGTTGATCTCTTTGTGACAACGGGGTGTTAAAAGTTCCCTGTTATGATTGTGTTATTGCTTATTTCATTTTTTCATGTCTGTTAAAATTTGTCTTATATAGTTGGGTGCTCCTGTATTTGGTGCAAACATGTTTATGATTGTTATCTCTTTCTCTAGGAAGTTTTCCCCTCACAAGTCAGTTATGACCTTCTTTACCTCTTTTGGTTGTTCTTGAAGTTCACATTGTCTGCAAACAGAATGGCTACACCCACTTTTTTCTGGGTTCCTGTCATGTGTAGTATTGCTTTCCATCCTTTAATTTTCAGTCTATAAATTTCCTTTTGAGTTAAATATGTTTCTTGTATACAGCATATAGTTAGATTTTGTTTCTTGATCCACTCTGCCAGTCTGCTTCTTTTGGTTGGTCAATTGAGACCATTTACATGGATGGTTATAACTGGTATGTATTGGCTTATCTTTGTCATGTTATTTTCCCACTGTTGGTTCCTCCTTTTATTGCTTGCTCTGCTTGGTGGTTCCTTTCTGCTGTTGTTCTTCAAGTTATGGTCTGTTTTTATATCTTTCTAGAGTATTTTTTGTACTTTTTGTAGGATCGGTTTGGTGCTCATGAATTTCTTCAGTTGTTCTCCAAAGAGCTTCTGATTATGGCTTCATCACTGGATGAGTGTGGAACCTAAATCTTTTTAAAAAGTTTTATTATTTTTATTTTTGGATTTTTGAGACAGAGTCTACAATAGCTCAGGCTGGCCTTGAACTCACGGCAATCCTACTGCCTTAGTCTCCGGAGGGCTGGAGCTATAGGTGTACACCACCATTCCCAGTCTATAAATAACTTCCAAAGAGCTTCTGATTATGGATTAATCAATGAATGATTATGGAACTGCCTAAATTTCTCTTTTTAAAGACAGTTATTTGGGTATATAGATTCTATCGAAGTTCAAACAAGTCATACTATGTTGAGGTAAATGATCACACTTTTTTTTTTGTCTTTTATCTTTTTGAGACTGGTTTCACTATGCAGTTCAGGCTGGTCTTCAGCTCACTACATAGCCTCGGCTGGTCTTACACTCTCAGTGATCCTCCTCCCTCAGCTTCCTGAGGCCTGGGATTACAGGTGTGCACCACCACACCTGGCTTTTGACTTCATTTGTATGCAACATTTGAAACCTTTAATTTGAATTACACTGAACAGGTGGTAACATTATGAAGTTAGTATGTGATAACTATTGTCCAGTAATATTTGGTACAGTTTACATGTAGACATAGCATGTTTTATTTTAAAACTCTGTATTGAAAATGCAGGGCTAGTCAGGCCACAGTTTAGCCCAGCAAGTTTGGTGACAGGATTAATGTCTACCTTTGCAGATAAGGAAGTATGAGCAGGTCATCATTGAAGATCGGCTAGAAAAGGAGAAAACCAGGAAGAAGATGGAACAGGACCTGTTGGAACTAAAGAGTGCCATAAAGGTAGAGAACTGTAACTGGCTGGTGTCTTGGGGCCCCCAGGTTATACCTACACTGTTGCCAATGGACACAGCTTTGCTCATCCATTATCAAACACAGGGGCCCTTTGAATCTGGGTGTGGTGGTGCACGCCTGTACTCCCAGAACTTGGAAAGCAGAGGCAGGAGGATCACTGAAAATTCAAAGCCAGCCTAAACTACATGGCAAGACCTTGTCTTAAAAACCCAAACCAAAACAACACATGGCCCTTTACCATGGAGCAAACCAGTGCGCAGGGCTGGCCTTTTGTTCTGTCAGGTACAAGTGCAAAGCTGCTGAAGTGGACAGTGAAACAAAGGTGGTCAGGAGTGGGAGCAAAACCGCGGGCCAGGGACGACCCCCTCATCTAAACCAACTCCTGGTGGTGACTCCTAAGTATCCTGCTGCTTACAGTCCTGTTTGTGTCCCAGCCCAGGTGACCTGCTGAGGCCTGATGGGAGGGAGGTTCTTTCCTCAAAGCCGAGGGACCAAGCAGTTGGTCAGCAAAGAGATGTTTTAGTTTTCTGTGAGCTCATCTATGAGTAATGATTAAACTAGCGGGGCACACATCTTCGGAAATGTTTTAAACAAAAACTATAATGGAAAAATACTATCAGCTAGGCTGAAGCTGCTGCCTGGGAAACACCCATCCTCAAGAGGTGCATCTAGAGACCCCAGGTGGCAAAATATAGTCTGGGTTGTAGATGAGGGGGTGGAATAAAAAACGAAGCTCCTCCTTTTTTTGTCTTTTTGAGACAGGGTTTTGCTATACAGTTCAGGATGGCCCTGAACTCACTATGTAGCCCAGGCTGGCCTCAAAACTCCTCGTGATTCTCCTGCCTCAGCCTCCTGAGTGCTGGGATTACAAGCATGTGCCACTATGCCCAGCTCCTTACTTTTTATATTTTGTTACTTTATACTAATACATTCTCATATTACAAAGGTAATTTAGTGGAAGAATCTTTCAAAAAGGTAGCTGTGACATCCACTGAGGACCAGATATCTGAGATGTTAGCAGAACTGCATGTATGATTAGCAAATATTTATCAAACTTCTGTATTTTCCATTTGTTAAGATTCTTCGATTTAGGGCCAAAATCTAAGAATTGTCTAGACTACTTTTATTTTCATTGGTGGAGTTGCTCCCAGTCTTTAAGGCTTAGAATGATTTTTGACTTTTTTGGTACCAGGAATCCAACTCAGAACTTAGTGCTTGCCAGGCATCCGCTGTGCTGCTGAGCTATATCCCTGGCCTAGGATGATTTTCAAATAGGCTTGACTACATTCCTAGTCAAAGTGCTCTTTAAAGTTTTTTTTTTGCGGGGGCAGGTCCCGGGAATGAGACTCAGGACCTTGCACTTGCCAGGCAGGCAGCTGTGTTGCTGCGCAATCTCCCCAGCCCTTTGTTTTGTGGAATTCACAAGGTAGCCCAGCCTCTCCTTGAACACAAGGTAATCCTCTGGCATCAGCCTCCAGTGCTTGGATTACAGGCGTGTGCCACTACACCTCCAGCCTTTAAAGCCTTTTTGAAAGTAAGATTTAGTCAATTCTTAAAGATAAAAAATGGACCAGGCAGCAAAGTGAAGCCATTAGACTGGTTCCTGCATTTCTGACTGAGTCAGGTAACTGAGATTCTCCTGGATCTTCCTGGAGGCAAGGATTTCAAGGAAGTCAGGGTCCTAAACATGAAGGAGAAACTGGCCTCGTCACATTCTCTGGGTCATACACACAGGGGAGCGTCACTGCAGTGACAGTGGCCCGGCCGCTCTGATGTCTGAGGCTTCTGTGCGAGGGGAAGCAGCACGGCAGACACACGCTAAGTGGTACTCACTTCCCTTTCCTCTTCCAGCTACAGGCCTGGTGGCGGGGCACCGTGATACGGAAGGAAATCAGAGGCTTTAAAATGCCTAAGGAGAAAGATGACAGTAAAGATTCAAAAGGGAAAGGCAAGGACAAACAAAAACGAAGAGGTAAGAAGTGACCCAATTACCTCCTGTCCTTGCTGCTGGAATGCTGGGGACTGGAAGCATCACAGAGAGTTCATCTACGAGTTACTTCCTTTGACATTACCAGGTAGAACCTGGAGATTTCGCTTGAATTAGGATTATACCATTGCTTTAGGGCTTCTTCATACATTGGCTTTTGTGTGGGGGAACTATTTTTAGTAGCCTATTCCTCTTGCACATTAACAAAAACTCTTGGGCTTAGGTATAATGATGCATTAAAACTTCAGGAACTCCTATGTATTTGATTCTATGTAATTACACAATAAATCTTAATAAATGCTGGTTCCTACCTTTTTGATTAGTATTTTTATTGGAGGGTGGTGGCAGAATATTCATCAACTGCTCCAGCAACGTTCTGGGGATATAAATTATACACAAGGTAGAAATGGGGTATTAGGACATCTGGCTCACACATGGTAAAGGTAACACACAGGCTCTCTGCAAGGCTAGTTTGCAGGTTTTTTTTGAGACAGTGTTTTTCTTTGTAGTTCAGGGTATCCTTGAATTTGGGGTGATCCTCCTGCTTCAGCGTCCCAAGTGCTGAGATTACAGGCATGCG
This sequence comes from Dinomys branickii, assembly GCA_004027595.1. Classification (NCBI taxonomy): domain Eukaryota; kingdom Metazoa; phylum Chordata; class Mammalia; order Rodentia; family Dinomyidae; genus Dinomys; species Dinomys branickii. The sequence continues at coordinate 26,709 of PVLD010002073.1, forward strand.
CCAAGCTGGTTTGAAATTTGGAGATATTTTCAACAAGACACAACTATTCCCCTCGTGCAGTATTCGGATTGGAAGAGGGATGGCATGTGAGAACACTGCCCAATGCCAGGACACACACAGCACAGCTGTGCCACTCCCCCTCTTCCCTTACAGAACAATCCCACCGGGTCAGCCTGCCCTGACCAACCAAAACCATGTCTAGGGATGCTAATGCTTTCTCCATAGCACAGCTGGAAACTGCTGAGAGAGAAGCTGTTCTCACGTGTCACATTTATTTTATAAGACCTCTATTCAACTTCAACTACAGGGCAATCTTGCTACCTGTACTTCTTTACAGTAAACTTTAAACTCAAAGGGATATTTTAGTAAAATTACACTAGTATCCTCTGCTCTTCCTTCAGGTGGTTAGATATCCCATCCTTGGTTGCTTTGCTAAGGAAATTATAGTTTAGATATGGGGGCTGGTGATATAGCTCAGTGGAATAAGCGCTTGCCTAGCAAGTGCAGGGTCCTGAGTTCGATCCCCAGTACCGCAAAAAAAAAAAAAAAAGATAGATATGAACATTTTCAAACATTAAATGCTACTTAAGTGTTGGCTTTATTTTAATGTCAACATGTAAGGTGGCATACAGGCAACTTAACATACATGATACTGACATTTATACTTAAACTTATGCAATATATTTACAGACATACAAATATAGGACAATGTTTTACAAAATCTTTTACTAATTACATGTTTATAACATTTTCAGAATAAAATGAATCTGCTGTAAACCAGCTCATTGCAATGTATAAATAAAAAAGGCCCCTATTATCCATGTCTTCCTTCATTTCTAGATCCACTTAAGCACTTAAGTTTTTCAAATTCATCAGATTCTTTAGCACAGTCCTACATCATTAGTTGCTGCTGACTGTAGGAAGTAAGATAAATTACAGACTCCATGATTAGCTGTGCGGTGCATTTTAAGAAGCTGTTAAAGGAGTGACCTCCTGCTATGCCTTCTACTCCATTCTAGCCAGATACCCCTGTGAAGTTTCCAGACCTGGTTATTAAGGAGAATGCTGGTTTGCAGTGTGAAGCGGACACATTTGAAGGCCTGGAAACTGCTGACAGGAAATCGCTGTAGGTGGCAGGGGCTGCCCACCGCACTGAGCCTGTCAGTGTTGGTGCTCTCAGTGCCCGGAGGTCCCTTCTCCCCGGCCAGGAAAAGAGTGACGAGGCCATGTTCACCATATGCATCTAGCAAGCCTAAATGTTAAATGGAATTGTTCCAGTTTTTTTTTTTTTAATGTACATAGGTATGGTACATATAAAACACTGAATACTCTCCAACAAAAGCATCATTTTTTTTTTTTTTTTTTTGAGACAGGGTCTTACTATGCAGCTCAGGCTGGCCTCACTGAAAGAATTCAATATATCTGATGTTTTTCTTTCACTATTAGCCAAAACTGGACACAAATTTTTTTTCTAATAATTCAAACACAAATTTGAATTAACTTGATAAAAATACATTAAGGTTTCATACTAAGTGTAAAATTTAAGTTGAAATTCCACTTATTCCTATGTAAAAATGAGATATAGTCAGTGTTGCATTCTGTAATGCATTCTGGAGTCATTCCCCACATTATATTACAGTGCATAAGCTGGAGATTTTATTGAGGTTTAATGTTGACTAGAAGGAAAAATATCTAATTTAAAAAGTACTGCTAAATTCTAACCAAGTTATATGGTTGGTGGGTGTGCTGTGAAAGTAGTGGATCTGGCTCTAAGTGTTTATAAACATTTTATTTTCATTCTATGAGAACTTTTTAAAGGATTGGGCCTTCAGCTCCGATGTTTATGTTATATAATGTTAAACTTGAACAAAGTGGTAAGTTCTAATGAAAAGTTTACTGTGCAAGAACACGGAGAAAACATTATTTGAGCAGATAATCAGAATGACTTTGTCCAAAGTACTGAGATGCGGCATTTACTAATGCTTACTCTATATCGTTTACGAAGGCAGTGAACACCAAAAGGTACCACTGACAACTAAAAGGGTGCATGATTTAAACTTGATAAAGGCTCCGCGTTTGTGCCGTGAGCCCTCAGCCCTTTGCTCCCCACAGTTGGGCAGGGAAGGCACTGGGGGTAGAGTCTGTGAGGGAGAGATGGAGAGGAGTGTTCCTAGGAAGCCTTAAGTGCTCTCACCCTGCCAGGTCCTGCAGGTTACCTGACAGGTACAAGAAACCTAGCTTCCTTCGGTCCCTCTTGCTTTCTCTCCATCTTCCACTGGCAGGGGAGCTAAATGTCTGTGGATGCTGGAATGCGCCTGCAGGTCCAGGGATCCTGGGAGCAGCTTGGGGGCAAGGAGGAGCCCTGAGGCCAGCACACAGCAGCCTGCTCCAGGGCCATCCTCTAGCAGGAAGATGATGCAGGTGACTGAAATCACAGAGTATCTGGAACACTACTTTAGATACCACCTGCCTTACTAGGTTTTCCTGTGCAGTCTAGGTTTTCTGTAGTATTCTTGTTTTACCTTTGACAAAGCAGGCCAAGTCACCCTCACATGGCTTTTGATTTTAAATGTGGCTGAAATGCAGCGGAGGCAGTGGTCTCCAACATGGCAAATGCAGCCTGAAGCTGTGGTCTGTACCACATGAAACCACTGGAAAGATGTGGACAGTGGATTCCTAGGCCTCACTCCAGCCTCACTGAGTGCAAACCTGCAAATGCTCGGGAGTCTCACGCACACCCTGGCTGACTCCAGAGCTCAGGAGACAGCCGCACATCTGCTCCTTCCACACTCTGCTACGTGAAACAAGCCTGTCAGTGTCTACCCCTGCAGGGGCTTCTGTGTTCGGAGGAATCTCAGGAATGAGAAGTTGCATTTGAGAAAATCATCTATGTCATAACAAAGAATCATTGGAAATGAATATAACCTCCCCTAAAATGGAGAAACGAAGGTAAACTTTCCCAGTAGGAATCATGGAAACGTCCATTCTAGAATGCGTAAGAGCTCTGGTTAAGCAGATGGCCAGCAGCAATCACGGTGTCCTGCTTGTATGGTGACCAAGCCAGCGCCCGCAGTCCTGTGGTCCTTACACAGTGGACAACTGCGGCTGCGGCTGTGGCTGTTTGGGCGGGGCGAGTGCCAGGAGGGCCTGCACCGTCACCGCAACCTGGCCCAGACCTTTCTCTTCTAAAATGTGGAGAGGCAAGCACAACTGCTCCTACAGTGGGACAATGTGACATAGAAACAAACAAAAGAGAATATAAGATAAACATCACAGAACTGAAAGGAAAAAAACAGCACTTCTCCCTCAGTATCACTAAATGAAATATGAAAAGCCAGTACTTAGGGAAGCTGACCTGTTAGTATGAGTTAGACACAGATCATGTCTGACCACACACTGTCACTTTATTACCACAACTAAAGTACATACAGATCATTTTTTTTTTTTTTCATACAGATCATTTTGAAAATTCAAAACCTGACTAGTAGTATACATTTACACATTCAATAGAGGAAGAATACAATACTGTGGAGTAAAAGCAGCAATATTCTTTATCTTTTTTTTTTTAAGACAGGGTCTCACTATGTAGTTCAGGCTGTCCTTGAACTCACTGTGGAGCCCAGGGTGGTCTGGAACTCATGATCACCCTCTTGCTTCAGCCTCCCAAGTGTTGGGATTATAGGTGTGTGCCACCACCCCTAGCTAATGTCCTTTACTTTTGATAACAAAAGACCAATGCACATCTTTAAAATGGGCAGGGGAAAAACACTCTTTCAAGTTACCAGGATGACTCTAGTCTGCAACTATAACTAACATTTGAGGAGAAAGTTTTGGAAGATACACACCACAGGAATACAGGATGTGTTCGTGATATCACTGGAGCTTTATGAAAAGGGGAGCCCCCACCTGCCTCATCATCTTGGTTCTGAAAAGCAGGTTTACAGACCAAGCAGGGATCACAGGAGGCACCTGGATGTACACTGAGCTTCTGAGATTTAGATATATTTCAGAAACTTTCCTCAATATTGGATAATTCATGGAAGGCCCAGTCTGAATTAGTTAAATACACGAATTACAAAATTAAAAAGAAATTGTTGTGAAAAAGTAAAGTATTTCATATTCTGGAATTTGACGGGCTAAAGTATGCTGGAGAACTATTATGTCAGCTTAGTAACAACTTAACCACCAATATGTCTGAAATTTTACATGTTTGCTTAAGAAGTTAAATACATCTGGTTTGCCTAATTAACTTATTTGACTAATCCTTTCTTGTAAGAGAAAAGGGAAAATCTTAAGTGTACCATTTATTATTGGCTTTCTGTTAAGATTAAATCAGAAAGAGAATGAGACTACTCAGTAGACTTCTGGTTTCATTAAAAACAGATCTATCTATACACATAGGTATATAGATATATATGGGATGGTAAGTGGGTTTCTCTCTGCTTCTCAATTGGCACTTATTACTAGGAAGTTTTACAAAACCAGTTATATGTAATAAAAATATACCAAGCATTTTTGGAGGCAGTTAGTTATTGGTACTTGTGCTTACTTTCCTTTTACTTAATAGCTATTTTGATAAAACAAAGTAACTGGAATCTTTTGACCTAATGCAGTTAACTTTGTATAACTACTTTTGAGTCCTACTCCAAATACAGATTCACTCTATGGAAAATCAATCTCCCTGGTGCTTTGCTTTCTGCAGGGCTGATTCCCTGGTCCTCTCCAGGAGTGCTACACCTGAGCCCATGGTATGGGCCCGGGACTCTGGACTGGTGCTTCCTTAGGGGAACCTGTATCTTTGGGCTGAACTGGAGGGACTGCTGCATGTTCAGGAGAATGCACATAACTACCCTAAATGATACCTGAGACTGTGTTTTTTAAAAAAATATTTTGTTTTTTAAACATACAAAGCTCTACAAAACAGAATAATCACTGACTCTTTAGATACCTTAAAAATAAAACAAACTCAAACCCCCAAGCTCTGGAAGGCACTACTGTATAAAACTGAAGATTTTCTTTCTTTTTTTCCAGTACTAGGATTGAATCATGGATCCTTACAGTGAGCTACATCCTTAGCTAGCCAGCTAGCCAGCCAACGAGTCAACCTTCCTTCCCTCCATATTTATGTATGGAAGTATGTGTGTATGTATGTATGCATGTATGCACGTATTTTTTAAAATTTAGAGACAGGATCTTACTAAGTTGCTAAGTTACCTGGGCTGGCTTGAATTTGTGATTATCCTGCCTCAGCCTCCAAGTGCTAGGCTCCATTCCCAGCTAATTATAAAGTAACATTAAGGCCCAGAAACTAATACACTAAATAGTTTGAAAAGTAATGACAATATTTGTTCCCTTGGGTACAGAACAGAAACTGCAGTCTAATACTTTACATACTACTGTTTATATATAGTCTCTGCAGGAGTTATAAAATACCAACTCATCTACATGGATGGTTCAACTATATCAAAAATTATATAAATTCCAACTTTAAATTCTAAGTAGGATCACAGAAATGAATCACAGTTAATCTCAGTAAGCTCAGTAAATATGGACAAGTACCTAAAGGTCACATGGGCCATGTGTTTCATGTATAATATGTAAATGTACTTACTGGGCTCAGAGTGGCAGTTTACAGAACTTATATGACCTTTACGCTGAACATTCTGACCAAATTAAAGTTATGAAAACTAAATGGCCAGTGTCTTCCAAATGTCCACACCCCTAGATGGACCTGTGTCTCTCAATGAAGGGCAAGCTCAGGATTTCAAGGCAGACAGCTAAGTGACAAAGTATTCCTAACCAGACAGGATACCACTATCTTTTGTAGGAGCAGCTGGTGGAGAGGATCAGCAGCTCACACACCGATCTTTAAGCTGGGCCGAGGCATAGAGAAATGCTCAGGCGAGGGTTTTAGTGTCATGTGGAAATAATAAAGTTTTGATGTCATGTTCTAAGAACGGGTTCAGGACTGTATTAGTAGAAATGCTTCAGCATTTATGGTAAGAGGAAAAGGCCACATGATCAGGAGAGAAAGTGCTGGTGTTCTGTTGGCAATCATGAACGCTTGATGGGATGAGCTGCTCTTTTGGACCTCTGAGGAAAGGATTTATCTAAGATTAGGTCCTTGATGCCAGAGAGAAACATCACATATGTAAAGTATCCTGCCTGAGAAACAGGCCAAGTGCAGGAATGTGGTGGAAAATCATGGGAATGCAGTCTTTCAGCTAGAGGGGAAGATCCGGGAATAAAGCATAGAGAGTTAACATCAAAGTACAGTAAAACACCACAAAACCCAGAAGCTGGATAGACAGAGAGACAAAACTGGATTCTTCTGAATGTGCCCCAAGAGAAAGTAGTGTTTCGACAGTTCTTTTAACGCTGAGGTTTAGCTGAAGGATGTCGGAAGGGGAACAAAGACTGTCCTGTCCAAAGTGTGAGCAAGAAAGGAAACAGAAAAACAAAGTCAGTGGATCAGAAATGCAGATTTGAGCACAGAGTTCAGTACAATCATGTAAATCACAGTCAAAATTACATGTCCTGCAACATTTTTATATGGTGAATAAAAATAAAATGCTGAAAAACAAAATGACTTCTATGTGCAGACTGATTTCATTATTAAATAACAGCATGAAATCTGTTTTCAGGCAACCAGTATAAACATTAAAGACATGAGCAGAATTGGAGGCTGGCTGACAGAGGGTGAGATAAACTCCTTCACGCTTTTTATTTGGAGACAGAGTCTTGCTATGCAGTTTGGGCTGGCCTTGAACTCGCTATACAACCCAGGATGGCCTCAAATTCATGCCAGTCCTCCTGCCTCAGCCTCCCAAGTGCTGGGATTACTGGCATGTACCACCAAGCCCAGCCCAAAAATATTCTTTAACACATAAACAAGATACTGCACTCAAACAGAAGTTTTATACTCCAAGACAGTTCTTTTTTTAAGAATGCAATTTGTTTAATAAAAGCATAAATGTGAATACCCATAATAAAAGTGAATACTTACTCTCCTCATAAATTTTTTAGTAACTGGACTCTTTAATGTTCCCTAATTTAATTTGTATAAACGTTAGCTGTGACCTTCCAGTCACACACTTATCCATCTTTCTCCGGTTTGTGTGACGAAGGGCAGGGTAATAGGAAGCTGTCTTAGCTGGTGGTGGCAGTGGTCAGGGACTAGGGTAAACAAGCAGAAGGGGAGAAGGAAGAGGTGGCCTTCGTGGGATACTACTTCCTCTTTATAGTATGGTAGAGGAAGGAGAAAAGCTGTGTCCAGAACCTCAGTCTAAGCATCCTGAAAAAGACTCAGTCTTTTATTATTTATTTATTTTTTGGTACTGGGAAGAGACTCAGTCTTTTAAAATTGTACTTTTCTATTTCTGTACTTGGCTTCGAAGTAACACAGATCTGATAGAAAATGGTGGCTGGCCCATAATACCACTGACTTAAATGCATGTTGGAAGGTATACTGTTTTTTTTTTTTTTTTAATACTGGGAACTGAACTCAGGACCTTGTGCTTGGAAGGTACACTGTTTTCCTACTTTGCTGACCACAGAACATTTCAGGTTAGGGACTTTCAGTCTGAGAGAGGATAATTCCATAAAGCCTAGCATAATGTCTTGTAAAGCTGGAAAACAGCACTTTGAACAAGTACTAACTTAGGCCAAGGCAGCATGCCTTGCTTCTTTTTGGGGTCCCATCCTATGCACCCACCTACTCCGTACTCCATAGCCACTGTGGTGTGGAGCTGAAGCAGGCACCAGGCATGTCTCTCTGTGAGCCGGGACAACTCAGCTAAGGAAGGGGGTGGTGGGAAGGAAAGAGGATGGACTGGATGTCAATGTGTGCATGCACATGTTAGAATTCTACTGATATGAAGAACATGCATGCAAGTTCTCTAGAAGCCATATTAAATGCTCTACTAATATATTTAACATGGTCTGGTGAGCCTTTATAAAACAGTAACACAAAAATGAAAAATCAGTTGGCCATGGTGGTGCATGCCTGTTATCTTAGCACTCAGGAGGCTGAGGAAGGAGGATCATTCAGAGGTTGAGGCCAGCCTGGGCTATAAAAAGACCAAAAAGGAAGGATGAAAGGAGAGAAGGAGGGAGGGAGAGAGGGAGGGAAGGAGGGAGGAAGGTAGGCAGGCAGGCAGGCTTTCACTTTGTCCACAGGAATAAAAAAGTCCTTGGTCACTGCCATTTTATGTGTTCCAGTTCTTTTATAATTCTCAGATTATTAAAAAAAAAAGAAAAGAAAAAGAAAAAAGTGAAAAATAAAGACTATAATGATGACCTCTTTCTAAAAAAAAAACGGAGAAAAACAACTGGGAATTCACGCTGGCTAATGCAGATGCTCCAGGGGTTAGGCGCTTGCTTTTCTGCTCTGCAACAAGAAAAGGGCAGCCCAAAGGGCTGCAGACTGGACAGGCAGTGCCCTGGCCTTCTGGGACCCCAGGCATCGAGATGAACCAGGTAAGGAGGTCACCGTGAAGCTCCTGGAACAAAGGCTTTTATGTCACTGCTCATGGACCCAGGGGCCAATCCTGAGTCTCTTGACACAAGGTGAGAGAAGAATCAAGTTTTTGTCCTTGGCAAGTTGGACTAAATATAAGACTTGCAGGGGTTGGGGATATGGTATAGTGGTGAAGCATCTGCTCAACATGCAAACAAAAAAAAAGAATCCTGCTGTTGTTTTAGATTTGTCTCTGTATCAGACCATTAAAATACAATATTCCTGAGAGCACGTTTAGTTGATTTCAAATTGCTTTTTAAAAAAGGTTAACTGAACAAAGACTACATCCAGCTCATTTTCCTAATCAGATCTATAACTAAGTTTAACTATTAAAGGGGAGAAATATTATAACTGAGGAACTTGGCGGCCATAAACCCTTGGAACAGAACTAGTGCACAGAAATGGCCTCTAGTATGCTAACTCCAAAGTATTAAAGCTTAGTGGAAAAACTGGTGGAATCTGAATGACAGCTATAATTTAGTTAATACTATTAGTGTCCCAGTGTTACCTAGTTTGGACAACTACTATGTAAGTATTACATGTTAACATTTAAAAAACTGAGCAAAATGGACAGAGGAATTTTCTATGCTAGTTTTGTAACATTTCTAAAAGTCTAAGATTATTTCAAAATTAACATCTTTAAGAAGAATTCAAGCAAGTGCTAAGAAATAGAAGGAAACTGAAGTACTTTCAATCTGAGATGTATTTATGTTGAAAGATGCTGCTGCACATGTCGTTGTACAGAGGTCAAAAGGTAGAGATATTTAGGAAAATATATTATTTCTTATTAGATAATTATTTAAATTTGTATGTTTGCAATTTCTTTGTGAAGGCATTGGAAGTAAGGAAAACAATCAAAAGAATGCTGACTGACTCTTTCAACCTAACATCATGTTAATAATGGTCATCTTAGTTCAAAACTGCTATAGTATGTGTGTGTGTATATATATATATATATATATTTTTTTTCCCCAAACAAATACTTTAATGATACATCTCAACAGTCTATGTAATATGATTTTAAGGTTTTTTTGTTTTTTTTTTTGGCGGTACTGGGGATCGAACTCAGGACCCTGCGCTTGCTAGGCAGGCGCTTATTCCACTGAGCTATATCCCCAGCCCTGTAATATGATTTTAGAGACTTGCATCTCTGACAGATTTTAGGACAATACTCAAATCTTTTCAAGAACAGACACGCACAAAATGCTAAATGTATTACCTGAGGCACACCAATTTTTCTGCATGCTTCTAAGAAATTCTCCACATTTCGCCTGCATTTTGCTATTGTTAATTTAGGCTGCAATGAGAAAAGGAAAAGAAGAAATTTGGTGTTACCAGCAAAGGTCTATAAAATGTATGAACTGCTACGCATGGTAGTGCATGCCTGTGATCTCAGCACTGGGAAGGCTGAGGCATGAGGATCCTAAGTGAAAGGCCAGCCTGGCATAAAATTTAAGGCCTACCTGGACTACACAGTGAGACACTATTTAAAAAAAAGTGCTAACTTTGAAAACACTCTTTGCCAGATGCTTCACATACTCACAATGCTGTAGACTAGGGGGTCAGCAAAATTTTCCCTCAAAGGATCTCATAATAAATGTTAGTCTTGAGCCACAAAGCTGGCAACTGCTCACAACCGCTTGGTACTTGAAAGTGGCCACAGACGATGCACACATGCGCAAGTACCACTGTGCTCAAGAGCACTTCCCACATGGAGCCAGGTCCGCTGCCTGGGGAGCAGTCTGCTACCAAACCCAACTCTGACCCAGATGGCTCACCTTGGATTTACAAGTGAGTGTTACACAGAGAAGCTCTGAAGTGATATTTTTTTTTGTGGGCTGTCGCCCCCTTTTAAAACAATATACACTAAAGAGAATTTGGAAGAACAGAATTAATTACCTACAGCTCATCTTTTAACTACAGCCACAATTAACACTTGGTTCATTTTCTTTTAGTCTATTTTAAAGAAGATAATTTTTAAAAATCAGTAACATTTACTCATAAATATATTACAGAAGCATTAAGTCTTTATTCACTGACAAAATTTTAAGAACATTTATTTATTTATAGATCTGGATCAGCTAACTAGCCAGTTCTCAAAGAATCACAATAAATTAACATTTATGGGTTTTCATTTGTGTTTGGCTTTCATTTATATCCTGATCACAAAAATAATTCTACTAAGAATGTAAATTACAAAGTCTCTGCATGGTCATAAGAACAAAATAATCTACTGTGGAGAATAACAATTTTTATGAAGGAAAAAGACACATAAACATTCATCTGGGCATCTAATACTCTAATAGCAACCCGATTAAAGCAATACTGATTTTTTTTTTTGCTTTTTTAAGACAGACTCATTATATAGCGTAGGCTGGTCTTGAACTCAGCAATCTTCCTACCTCAGCCTCCAAGTGCTGGGATTACATGGCTGGCAACAATATTTCCTTATTTCTAATAGTCATGACCACAATTGAAAGCAAGGTTGTTTCCTTTTTTTGCTTTTAATTTAAATACTGGATGATTCTCATTCAGCTAAATGAAGTCCACTTCCTCACACCCTAAAGTGTATGTATTTGCGTATGTTTTTTAAACTTTATTACCCAAAAAGATTCCTCCCTAATCAGTGTACACCTGCAGTCCCATCCACTCAGATGGCTGACAAGAGGGCTGCTGGAACCCAGGAGGCTTTTCCTCTAACAAATCTGAAAAAATCGAACAAAAATGCCTATTTCCCTAGCGTCAAAGTACTTACTTTTATTTTTTAAAATTAGTTTGAACTGGCTGTGGTGACACATGCCTATAATCCTAGCACTTAAGACAGCCAAGGCAGGAGAATCACTGTGAGTTTGAGGTCAGCTTGGACTACAGAGTGAGTTCAAGGCCAGCTTGAACTGTAAAGGGAAACCCTCTCTCAAGAAGAACCCCCCCAAATCAGTTTTAAAAAATTATGTAGTTCAGGTTGGGTTTGAACTCTTGGCAACCCCTCCTGCCTCAGCCTCCTGAGTGCTGGTGGTACAGGCATGTGACACCCTTGCCCAACTAGTACTTGGGGGTGGGGGTTACTGGGAATAAAACTGAGGTCCTTGCATTTGCCAGGCAGGCACTACACTGTTGAGCTATATTCCAGTACTTGCTTTTAAAAGCAAGAAGAAAAATGGCCAAATGCTGGACATGGTGGCACATACCTGTAATCCCAGCACTTGTGAGGCTGAGGCAGGAAGACTGGTGAGAGTTCAAGGCCTACTTGGGCTACGTAGTGAGTTGAAGGTCAGCCTGAATTACAGAGCAAGACCCTGTCTTAAACCAAAACAAAAACAGAGAGAAAGAGAAAGAAAGGTGCCCAAATAAGAGGTTGATGTTAGCCAGGCACAGTGGTGCATTAGGGAAACTGGGCCAGGAAGATCACAAGTTGGAGTCCTGCCTGGGAAACATGGCAAGACCATGTCTCGAAATTCGAAAGACTAAGGAGTAGCTCAGTGGTAGCACATCCCTGGGTTCAGTCCCCAGCACCACAGTGGGACAAAAAGGCAACTGAATTAGTCCAAGCTGGAGAAGTTAACAAGTTCGAGCAGTGAGAGAGAGGAAGCTGATTTTAGAGGTGGGACTGATGCAGTCCAGTGACTCGCACTGGGGGTGAGAGAACAGGCATCCTGAAGGACTGCCAGATGTGTTTTGGTTGCCGCTGGTTAGACTTAGATGTTACTATCAGGATGGCAGCTGCAAGAGAAAGAGTAGGCTTTGGGTTTAGGTTGACACGCCTCTCCTGATTTGGTTTGATTTGGTTTAGTTCACATTTTATCATAATTTTTTTTTTAATTCTGAAGATCTGCTATGCTGTTGAGAAGACAGGACTTAAAATATCTTCACCATAAATAGATAATGTCTCCGCCCCCCAGAAAAAAAGAAGTAATGGCCTGGGGTGGAGCCCGGTGAGAAAACACTTGCCCAGCACCCCTGAGACCCTGGTTCCATGCCCAGTACTTGACAAGACAGAAATGATAAATATTTAAGGGAATGCAATGTGTCACCTCTTTTAAATATTATATAATAGATGCATATATCAAGACATCACACAGTATTTCATAAATGTGTACAGTTCTTATGTTTTTATGTGTCAGTTAAATTTTACTTTTAGAAAAGAACCCATGGACACACACAAGTAACCTTTCAGGTAGGGGAACACTTAGCATCTCTACCTCGGTCTGATGCTCACTGCATTGTGCTGTACTTGCTGTACTTGTGTGTTTGTGTGTCTTTTAACTGCATCAGTTACAGTTCTATATAGCATAACTCTCTACCCCTTAACTATTCCGACTCCTGGGCACCTTGCCTTTGCCCCTAGTCCATGCCAGTGGCCAACTGATAGAGTGCTGGGCTCAGGCCTCCAGTGTGTTTGGTGCCGCTTCCACTCCTAAGGGTGCCGTGGGCCTAGATTGACTCTAAGAAAGGGTTAGCAGCCAGTAGGGTGTGCAGGTGGGGGATGAAGAGGGGCTCATGGACTGGTGAAGGGGCGCTAGGTGCCAGCATCCACCACAGGATTTATTTACATCCCCCTCTTAGTTTAAGAAAATCCCCATAGCTGCTTTAGTCCCAGCCACAGCACATAGGAACCCGTGAATACTCACACACACAGCGCATGTGCAGATATAATCAAAGCTCTCATTGCATTTGATTGTTTCAACTGCTTTTGATAACTGAACAAATACTGTTCAATTGTAATACACTTAGCCATGTTTGACTTCTCCAAGGTTTGACCTCATCTTTGAGTTTTGTTTTTGTTTTTGGGTGGAGGGACTAGGAATTGAACTCAGGACCTTGTGCTTGATAGGCAGATACCATGCCACTGAGGTATATCCCCAGCTCCTTTTCTTCGTTTTTTGAGACAGGGTCTTATTATGCAGTTCAGGCTGACCTTGAACTCACTGTGTAGCCCAGGCTGGCCTCAAACTCACAATGATCCTCTTGCCTCAGTCTCCTGAGTGCTGGCATTACAGGCGTATGCCAGCATACCCAGCTAACCTCATCTTATTTTCTGTTCACTGTTATTTAGGCAGGCAGTTCCTGTTATAAATTCTTTATTCAAACTGCAGTTGTGTGGAGAACTGTAGGTTTCTATTTGGGGGCATTCATCTTACTGGCTCTCTAGGTGGAAACCCTTTGTCTCCGAAGGACCTTGCATTATTTTAATTGCAAGGACTTCTTTGTTACCAGAGTCCCAAGAATGTCATATGTCCCTTTCCTGTATGACACATCCAAAAATAGAATCATGCATTTCTTCTTTTGTCTTCACTTTTCTTTTTGTCTTTTTGAGAGAGGGTATCACTATGCAGTTCAGGCTGGTCTTGAACTCACTGTGTAGCCCAGGCTGGCCTCAAACTCACAATGATCCTCTTGCCTCAGTCTCCTGAGTGCTTGGATTGTAAGTGTGCACCACCACACCCAGTTGAATCATGCATTTCTTCTAAGGAAAATAGCTAGGCTCTTTTTTTATTTAGCACTTGGAAAAACAAGTGTTCTGTTTTTCTTCATTTCCAGGGGTAATAAGCAAGGAGCTAATGAACTGAGATTTGAAAGTGAAAGGACTGGGATTCTTTATTGTCATCATCAGAACACCACACTGAAATAAAACTTTTATAAACATTTATACATTTAATCAATTTATGCTGAAGACTGAAATTTTTGGGAATTTTGCATGAAAATTCATATATGATAACCTGGAAAATTTCAATGAAAATTTGAAGAGAACACATTTCAGTATGTTCTATTATTATGGGCATTCCACAAATGGATCACTAGGCTTTGAGGGGTTAATTGCTTAAAGAAATAAAATACATAAGCCTTTTTAGTAGTAAGACAGTAACATGAGATTAAGGCATTTAGAACTTTGTTGTTATCAACAACAAATAATTCTTACTGGCATCCTTCTAGGCATAAAAGGTAGCAGCAATGAGTTAAAAGCAGTTCACTTTTTTTCAAAAACAGTAACCTTTCTTTGAAAAATAATAAAGGATGTCAGCTGTGGTGGTGCATGCCTACAATCCCAGAACTCTGGAAGGCTGGCACAGGAGGATCACAGGTGCAAGCCCATCCTGGACAGTTTGGTGACCTAGTGAGACCCTGTCTCAAAAAAAAAACAAAAAAGGGCTGGGCATGGCAGTATGTACTATAACCCTAGGACTTGGGAGGCCAAGGCAGGAGGAACATCATGATGAGTTCAAGGCTAGCTTAGGCTAGGTAGTGAGTTCAAGGGCACTCTGAACCACAGCAAGACCCTCTTTCCAAAAGTCATGGTTTTTTCTTTACCTGGATTTTATCTATGCTACAACCCCCCCCCAAAAAGCATGGCTAGTTTTATTGTTCAGGTGACCCTTAAAAAGTACCCCCCAAAACCCCCAAAGAAACAAAAAAGGGCTGGGGATATAGCTCAATGTGAAGACCTTGGGTTCAACCCCCAGCACCACAAAAATAATAACAGTAGAGAGAAAATATAAACTTTCAAAATGCCTGTTCTCGAACCCCCCGTGCGAGTCACTGGACTGTGTCAGTCCCACCTCTAAAATCAGCTTCCTCTCTCTCACTGCTCGAACTTGTTAACTTCTCCAGCTTGGACTAATTCAGTTGCCTTTTCGTCCCACTGTGGTGCTGGGGACTAAACCCAGGGATATGCTACCACTGAGCCACTCCTTGGTCTTTTGTCAAACTTGCGATCTTCCTGGCCGTTTCCCTAATGCACTGCTATTCCTGACTAACATCAACCTCTTATCTGGGTATCTTTCTGTTTTTGTTGTGGTTGTTGTTGTTATTGTTTTTCTGAGATAGGATCTTGCTCTATAATTCAGACTGACCTTCAATTTGCTTGTAGCCCAGGCTGGCCTTGAACTCGCAGCAGTCTTCCTGCCTCAGCCTCCCAACTGCCACCACTTCCAGCTTTTGGGTAACTTCCTTGCAGTGTTACAGCAGCTCATCTATCCAGGTATCACTTAACAGCTAGTCATCATTCTAAACTGTGATCATAACCACAGTATGGGGCTGGGGATATAGCTCAGTGGAATAAGCACCTGTCTGGCAAGCGCAAGGTCCTGAGTTTAATCCCCAATACCGAAAAAAAAAAAAAAAAAAAAAAAAAATAACCACAGTATTGCCCTCCTTAAATCCTTTCAGTGTCTCCTCATTGTCTACACCAACACAACTTCCAGGTCCTTGACATGCTCTTAAGGCCTTGGTAATACAGACTCTTGCTTCCCTCTCTGGCTTTACTCATTGCTGTTTGCACTCACACATTGTATGATCCATTTTGAACAATTTCACAGTTCCTTGAATATGCTGTGATCCTCTCTTCTCCAAGGCCTCCTGCATGACAGGCAAGAGCTCTTCTGAGCTACACCCTGGTCTCTTTGGCTGTGGAATCTAGGAATACGATGCCTAGAATGGCTTCCTCTTCCTCTGGCTTGCTGGCAAATTCCTGTCAAGCTGTCATTCAAAATATGAATTTCTTCATATTTTTCCTCTTTCCCCCCCCCCCATCTTTTTGAGACAGGTCTTGCTATGCAGTTCAGGCTGGCCTTGAGCTCACTTTGTAGGCCAGGCTGGTCTCGAACTCGCAACAATCCTCCTGCCTCAGCCTCCTTAGTGCTGGGATTACAGGCATGCACCACCATGCACAGCTCATATTTTTCCTCTTCAATGAAGGTTTTTCTGAACTCTGGAGGCAGAGTTAACTGGCCCGTTTTGTATATTCATAGCACACTCTTATGCATCTCTGTCTAACATTTATCACACTGCTGTAAATTATTGTTTTCTTGTCTTTTTTTTTTCTGTAGTAGAAGAGAGACCAAGAAGGCAGAAAATGGACCCTTTAAATCTGCATCCTAAGCATCCAGCACAGTGACTGCCTACTGTTCAACAACTGTATGATGAACAGCTGATGCTTTCTAGCATTAAAAACTCACCACAGCTGGTGAGGGAACGTGAATGCTTGGGACAGACCGAGGCCGTACATGATTGGCCAAATGGCAAAGAACAACACCATCAGTTAGAGCTGCTCCAAGATCACATGGCAGAGAAACCTTTAACCGGTACTCAATGTGCTGAAAGAACAGGAAAATACACAATACAGTCACTGAAGAGTAATTAACACATAAGACATAATGATGCTATAATAGAAAGTATTTAACTAAAAAAAAAAAAAAAGAAAATACTTAACTAGTAATAAGATAAAAACAAAGTAAGTAACACAATATATTTTATCCTCGTCTCCCAAGTCAATACCCTAAGGAGATCCAATATATATGTATGATGGTCAGACTGCAGATAGTGCCAAGTACGACACAATTTCAGAGACAAATTTCTTATTAAAAAGAAAAAAAAGCCGGGTGTGGTGATGCACACACTGGAGAGGATGAGGAAGGAAGATCGCCGTAAGTTCAAGTTTGAGTGTGGCCTAGGATACATGGTCTGACAGTGACACCCTGTCACAAACAAACAAACAAACAACAAAACAAAAATGAAGAGGGAAACCTGGATTCTCTTTCAGGTCCAAAATAAAATGGGAAATCTCTCACTATAAAGTGTGCTATGTATGTCTACGTGCACATGATATAAATGATGACTCTCATAAAATTTCTTTATAATTTGAAGCAGGAAGGAAATTAAAAAAATTTAAATGAGTAAAACCAGGAATTGAGCTTTTAGAATAATCCACCTCATTTCTTAGTAAAGTTTTAAAGAGTTTCCTTATTAACAAAATTTCTCTCATTTTTGCCACAAAACACAGCACACAATGGACAGCTTTTGGTATCACAGAGAGAACCCAGGGCCTTGTACATGGACAAGCGCTTTATATCCCCAGCCCTTTTAAAATTTTATTTTAGATAGGGTCTTACTAAGTTATTATATTGCCCAGGATAGCCTTGAACTTTTGATCTTCCTGCCTCAGCCTCCCAAGAAGCTGGAATTATAGGTGTGTGCTACCACATTCAGCTTGACCCTTACTGCTTCTGTAAAAATTGTATGTCAGATGTTCAAGTGATTATAGGAATATGGACAAGAGCAGTAACACTTTAAGTGCAAATCAGAGGTAATATACGCACTTTCCGTAGCTGATCTATTAATTTCAGCTCCTCTTCTCTCTGCCTTGTGATGCATTCTGTAGAGTCTGTGGCAGGTGCAGGAGATGAGAGAAGGGAAGAAGAATGACCTACAGACACAGTTAATGCAACACAGAAAGGTGACTGCGGCGTTAGCCAAGTGCCCACATCTGCCCGATCTCAGTCTTCACATGTGTCGCACTGCCGATTTTGTGGAGTGACTTTGTAAAGGAGGTTTTTATTACAGAAATTTAAAAATACACACAATAATGGCAAAAGAACTTTAAAAGTAGGACATTTCCATAACCCATGGCTTAACTACTTTTGTGTGATTACGTCCATTTAAAAATGTTTTTACTGAAAATAATATCCGAACAGAAAATTATACAAATGATAAACAGAGCTCTGCCACTCGGCTACATCCCCAACCCTTTTTATTTTGAGAAAGGATCTTGTTATGCTGCCCAGGCTGTCCTCAAACTTTTGACCCTCCCACTTCAGCCTCCTGAGTAGTTGGGATAACAGGCATGTAATACCATGGCTGGCTTCTCAGAAACTTTCTTATCAAAACAAATTCAAACAAGGTGCTCCTGATTTAATGTCAGTGAAACACAGACATCCACAGTTTAAAGCTCCTGCCAAGGCTAGCTCTTGGTAGAGAAGTGTGAAAGCATGCTAACAGTTAATTCCACTGTGTTAGGCCACATTCAACAACCCACTGTCCTACCTTTTCAAATCACTGCCACCTACCTTTATGTGTTTCTGCCCTGACAGCTCCTCGGAAAAGGAAGCTTTCAGGGCGCGGGGGTTGATTTCTCTGGATAGCAGCAGGAAAAGAATATGCAGCAGAGTGATGAACTAAGTCAGCTTGGAACAGCAAGATGACATTAAAGAAATGGAAAGCAAATTAAATATAAAGAAAAAATCAAATTAAACATGGCAATGATATAAAATAATAATTCTCTTCATGAATGAAAAGTCCGGTAAGAAATATAATACTCAAAGTAGGGAGACTGTGTTTTTAATTCTGAAGTTATTTTGGTGTAACAACAAATGTTCGTATGTTCCACAGTCTCTTGCAAAACTATAGCCCTGCTAGTTTATGTTCATTTGTTCTCATTAAATGGCTAAGTAGTTGTTCAACAGATAAAAAGAAAGTGTTCAGAATGTTTCTGCTTGGGTGTCCAATTTCCATCTCTGAAAAGTTCTCCAAAAAGAACTATCTCAGTCAGTTCTTTAAGAAGTAACTAACCAAGAAAGCTCCGGTAAAGAATTATTATCTTGACATGAGTATTTATACATTTATGTGTATTACCTGTTTCCACTGTAGGTGAATGTGATGTGGCATTAGGTCTGCCATTACTCTGTAGAGGAACAGATATATCGAGAGTTACTATCCAGGAAGAGATTCGTTCCACATTTCTGGCAACTCTGAGACTATGAAAGCAAAGAAACCTATGCAACTCTCCTTCAAAATTATGTGTAGAAATGAAGATTTGGTGAAATGAATTAAATTTTTCACATTTTTTATTTTATTTTTTAATTTTTTAGTCTTTTTGAGACAGGGTCTCACTATGCAGTTCAGGTTGGCCTTGAACTCTCAACAGTCCTCCTGTCTCAGCCTTCCGAGTGCATGTGCTACCACGCCCAGCTAACATTGTTTTTTATTGGGTTTTTTTTTGGTACCAGGAACCAAACTCAGGACTTTGCACTTGCCAGGCAGGCGCTTATGCCACTGAGCTATATCCCCGGCCCTTCACATTGTTTTTTAAAGATAAACTTTTCACTCAGTTGTGTTACAGATGCATTCTCTGAAGATAGTCCTGTTATTCTATAGGTTTTGCAAAGGCCCTGAAACACAATCAACCTAAGGCAGAAAAATAAAGAGAAGTGAGAATAATATTTTTCTAATAGCATTTTTCCAAAACAGTTTCTAAAGTACTTTTTCTCCTGGAAAGTAAAATTTAATTTTTAAGAGTGATGTAGGTTTTTCATTTCAATTACCAAAATGTATGTTTAGGAAATGCTGCATGTATTTTCTATAGCAGTATTTGAGTTTAAGACGTCTTCATTGGGCAAAAGAACTTTTAAAAAGGAGAAAAAAAATAGCTAAACTGGTATAAAGTTTACCCAAAAGGGGGAGATATGGTTACAAAATCCCAAATGTTTGTTGGTTGGATTAAAGATGATGAAGACGTGGCAAGGAAGTAGAACCAAGAGAGGGCCTGACACCTAAACTGAAGTATACCCCTTTGAAATGACCCCGAACACCTCTGAACTAAGACTGACCGCGCAGCTCACACACCTGTCTACCCCATGCTCTTCTCTACACTGGTTCCAGCAGTTTCAGAAACTGTCTTCAAGTGAAAAGATGAAACTACTCTCAGAAATCTCCTATCGATAGTTGAAATTGAAAGTAATGATGATAGAATTTTAACTGCTTTTGAGAACATTTTCCCCATTTATAGTTCTTCAGTTTGATACAATTCTTTAGCCCAGAATTAAGATTCAAAAAGTAAGGTGCACATTTGAGTAAAACCATAGACTATCTTTCCAGAGAAAAGACATATTCATCAAGATTGTAAATTTAAAAAAAAGATTGTAAATTCATTTTGGGGGGTACTTTTTGGTACTCGGGACCTTGTGCTTGTCAGGCAAACACTGTGCCTTGAGCTACCTCCCTGGTCCCTATGAATTCATATTAACTAAGTCTCAGGTGTTGGGAAAAACAGAATTTTAAATAAGAGATTTAATTTAAAACAAGAGTAACAGGAACTAATAAAAGGAATCAACAGGCAATTGTGACAAAAGCTGGCTACCTTTATATGAAAACAAAAGACTACCCTGACTTTCAAAGGGTCTGTGACAGGACAGAGAAAGTACGCTAACCAGTCCAGGACCAGTGATGCAGACAAAAATCCTGAAAGGTAGATACAGGATTCTTCTAGATACAGGAAAAATACTTTTAAACATTTAAAAGTCTCAGAGTACAGCGACTGGAAAATTAGGCATAGTGAGGAGTAAAAGGAGAAAGGAGGACACAGAGGCAGCTTCCCTGGACAGAAGAGCTGAGACACCAACACCAAGGGCAGCAAGCGCTCCAGGTTCCCAGACCAGCCGCGGAGCCTGCTGTGCACCATCCGCGCAAGGAAAACAGCCCATGGCAGAGACTTACAAAGGTCGATTTAAATACTACTTTTACTAAAAGAAACTATAAATCTAAGTGACTTGCATTCTAGGACACTAATTCATTCATATCACTCTAAGTCTACTTAATTATATTTGGGAGTTCTTGGAGAGCAAAAAATGGTTGTGGAATAATCTCAAAAATTGGTATGAATTCAATTTTTAAGACTGGCTGAGCAAGAAAAGCAACAAAACCACATATAAATATAGTGTATAACTACTGTAAAAGTAAAGATAAAATTTCAAAACCAATCATCTGCCTCTTTAGTAGATTTGATAGAAGTCAGGCTTAACATCTTAAATCCAGTAAAGTTTCAGATTTCAGTTCACATGAGAATCATTTTTCTACAGAAAATATGATCTGGATCTCACAACTTCTGGTACATTCATCTCTGGCTTTCCTTAGTTAACTATGACTCTGAGATGGATAATTCCCAGCGCCCAAGGGCTCCCTTGAGATAATGAATCCAACTTCTCTCACACATATACAGTGGTACTAGCTGTGTATCTGCACTTCTCCCTAAATAAACTTAGATTCTTTCTTGAGAGAATTTTTGGGGAAAAAAATGGCTGAAATAATTTTCTTTTCTTTTTGGTTTTCTGAGACAGGGTTTCAACTATGTAGTCCAGGATGGCCTTGTACTCACTACACAGGCCAGGCTGGCTCAAATTCACATTCTCCTGCCTCAGCCTCCTGAGAGCTGGAATTAGAGGCATGTACCACTATATATGGCTGCTGAAATAATTTTCTATGTTGTACAAATAAGGACCCCAACTGAAAAAAGGCTAGCAACAGGTTACCATGGAAGAGAATCCATCCACAGATAAAATTTTCTCAGAAGTCATCCAGGTACATACAGTACTTTCAATAACTGATCAGAGAAAAGGTTTAACAGGTTAACAGATGTCAAAGACTTGAGAGGTCAGCATGACACAAGAATTGAAAGTTTTTTGGGTTTTTTTTTGTCTTTTTGAGACAGTCTCATTATGCAGTTAGGCTGGCTTTGAGCTCACTCTGTAGCCCAGGCTGGTCTTGAACTCATAACAATCCTCAGCCTCTCGAGTGCTGGGATTACAGGTGTGTGCCACTATGCCCAGCAAGAATTGAAAATATTCTGGTACACTGGAGAAGCAAAAATGTTCTAACAGCAAAATTAAATATTCAGGAAAAACAAAAGATACATGAAGTAGAAACCTGGGAATACAACAACAACACTGAGAATTAATAGTAGATACTGAACAAAGTGAACATCACAAACTGAAAAAGGAAACTAAAAACTAGCATGGGAAGACATGTCAAAATCCAGGCAGACCCAGCACCAGGCAGGCTCTTCTGGGTTGTATTTCTAGCTGTGGTTGTGGAGCCCAAAGGGAGGGTAGGGCACTATAAACACCAGGAAAGATTAACAGGTTGGGAAGGGTACTTTTTATTTAGAGAGAAGTCATGCATGAGATCGTAATAGTTTCAAATGCTAAGATGCTTACATGGAGATCTCTAAGTAACTAGAAAGAGGGGCTGGGGATATAGCTTAGTGGAATAAGCGCCTGTCTAGCAGGCGCAGGGTCTTGAGTTCAATCCCCAGTACCGCCAAAAAAAAAAAAAAAAAGAACTAAGTAACTAGAAAGAAAAGAAATCAGTGTGAACCACTTTGGGACAGATATGGTGGACAAAGGAAGGACCTTTTGATGGTGAGAATTATTAATCATTTCTTATGTATTCTGTGATGATAAATGTGGAATTACCATTCCCAGAAGACTTTGAAAGATAAAATACTACAAGTTAATTTCTATAGTTAGTTTATTGATTATTTTTTGAGATAGGGTCTCACCACATAGCCCTGGCTGGCCTCAAACTTGGGGCAATTTTCTCGCCTCAGCCTCCCAAATGCTGTGATTATTGGCATGTATACACCCAGCTTTAATTTCTAGGGTTTAGATTCAATTTTTTTAGAAGGTGGAATTTATCATCTCTTAAGACATTACTGTTGACATAAAGCAAGAATTGATAATTTTTTTCCGCACAGACAGGAAAAGTTTAGTGTGCAGGTCATTGCGATCTCTGTCATCACTATTCCAACTCTGTTCACTATGAAACATAGATAACACATAAACAAAAGGGATTGGCTGTGTCCAGTAAAACTTTATTTATAAGAACAGGAGGCCTATGAGCTATAGCTGGCTGACCCACACTGTGGAGGGCTGGGCAGTGGTAGTTTTAGACCGGGATTCATTATCCTCTATGCATTACACAACAAATTAGTTAATCTGATATTATGTGTTAACCACAGTAAAGCAGCTCATGACTAAAAAAAAAATGAATAACAAAATGAGAATGACATTTCAAAATCTGAATATAAGGACTTAATGCAGACTTTTTTTTTGAGACAAGGCCCTTATACAGCACAAACTGGCCTCACACTCACAATGATCCTCATACCTCAGCCTCCCAGGAGTTGAGATTACAGGTGTGCACTACCATGCCCAGCTTTCTATGACTATTTCTGGAACAATAAAATGTTCAAAAATTTTTATATAAAAACAGTATTTCATCGCTTCTTGGCCTTTTGGCTAAGATCAAGTGTAAAATCAATGGTTCTTTCTTTTTTTTTTTTATTTTTGCTTCCTGTGAGACAGAGTCTCACTATGTAGCCCAGGCTGGCCTTGAACTCTCAGTGATCCTCCTGCCTCAGTCTTCCAAACGCTGGGATTACAGGTGTGCTCTACTACGCCCAGCAGTATCTGTGTATTTCAAACAACACTATATTTCAGGTTACTGTAAAACCAATCCACTGGGAAATTGAAGACCCATCTTTTATACTCCCCCCACATTTCCTGGACAATCACTGTGACAAGAGATACCTTAGGAGGCACGAAGGCAGCAGCATGAGGCAGGGCAGCAGCACAGCCCACTTCACTCAGCCCTGACAGCGACTAAATGTCAGAAGAGGAAGAGAAGAAACAGAAGGCAGCACTGAGGTTAGCAACATGGCAAGTGGGAACATCCGATCAATGAAATTAGACAAGGAAAGGTCACTGGCAACTTCCAAATATTTACTAAGACAATACGCAAAAATATCTTTCACACAATCTAGTCCTTCCATCTGTATAATTCAGGATATATGTAATATCCTAGAAGATATCAGTCAGTAATTGAGTCATGATTTCATAAAAATGATTTGATACAGAAATAAACCTAAGAACATCACAGTTTTTAGCAAAACACCTTTGAAACTACAGAGTCCTCTGCTGTCCCTATGATGGAAAACAATTTTAGCCAAAGAACTCATTTTAACTGAATAGAGCCAGGGTGATTCAAAGCTGCATCTTCTGTGTTATTAACCCCAATTAGACTATAATTCAACTCTATGTACAGGGGCAGCACTGGCAAACATCCTGAGGTGGGAAAGGGCTGAACCACCTGGGGATGTGGGGAAATGCTGGTGGGGTGAGCCCAAAGATGAGCCTGGAGAGGTGGGAGTGGCCAGAGCCCACAGAAGCTTCAAGGCCGTGAGAAGAGGTTCAGACTTGAGCAACGTTAAGTAGCTCTGAGAAGGTCAGAGGCAGAATTTAAAATAGGACCTTCCTGTAGTGCTGGTTTGACGTTATTTGGCATACAAAGAAACACAAGATTTGCTTTTTATTTATATATTTCTTTCTTTCTTTCTTTATTTATTTTTGTCTTTCTGAGGCAGGGTCTCGCTATGCAGTTCAGGGTGGCCTTGAGCTCACTTTGTAGCCCAGGCTGGTCTTGAACTTGCATCACTTTCTGAGTGCTGGGATTATAGGTGTGCACCACCAAGCCCAGCTGAGCTTTGTTTTTTTTCTTCCATCAGTTTGGAAGAAAAGTCTTGATTTTTAAGGGCCATTTCACTTATAAGGTTAGACATAAGTATTTTTTTTTTTTGGAGACAAGGTTTCACTATGCCATTTAGGCTGACCTTGAACTCACTTTGTAGCCAGACTGGCCTTGAACTTCCAGAGATCCTCCTGTCGCAGTCTCCCAAGTGCTGGGATTACAGGTGTGCACCACCATGCCTAGCCAAATACTTTTAACTAAAATACAAGTGTATTGTTTTGACAAATAGCTGAAGGCTATTTCAAACTTCATGCTAACAGGATATTGTTGTCTTTTCAAGCTCTACTTTTTCTTTCACAAACTTCTAGTTACAGTATGGAAGGCAATATAGGTCAGTGTGCTATCTCCTTGCAGGTCCTAAGGCACTCAGATCTGGATCTACCTACGTGACCTTGGACAAGACATTCTTTGCCTCAGTAATCAGGATGGTGATCGTTTTTAACCTTAACTCTTAAATTTGCCTTGAGAAGTGAAGGAGATACTTTTGTGTCTGGATCATCAGGGGTCCTCACTATTTCCCTACATTAATTTAAAGTATTTTTTACTTCTCATGCCAATTAACTTCTACTAAAACTCCAGTCTTGCAGTTGTCACCTTTAAGACTGCCCAGTAAAATGTGCTCTATCTATCTCAAAGAAAATGAAACCTGAAGAATATACCGAAGTTTTAACAGTAGTGGGAGCTTGAACAGCAGAAACCTGATGCTCAAGGAATGCAACTCACAGGCTACACCTAACAGCAGCATTTCTAGTACGTGATACAGGACTTGCTGAAGACATTACTTTTGAATCGCTCAGTTTTGATGTCACCATAAAAAATGCAGAAAAGCAATTCTACAAATGGTGAGCATTTTCTTTTAAGGCTTATAAAAGTTAAGATTTTAAACAAAGCCTCATACTCATTTTCAGTTGGTGAAAAAGGCAATAAAAAGTAAACAAATATTAGCTGGGTATGTGTGCCTGTAATCAAACACTTGGAAGGCTGAGGTAGGAAGATCACTGTGAGTTTGAGGCCAGCCTTGGCTACATAGTGAGTTCCAGGTCAGCCTGGGCTACATAGTGAGCTTATCTTAAAACAAAACAAAACAAAACAAAACTCAAAAAACTAAACAAGACAAAAAAAATAAATGAATGTTAAAAATGAGTAATGTTTTCCTGAGTTTCAGATTTTTGCTAAATTTTTTGCTAAAACATTTGGGATATTTTAATAGTTTAAAATACATAGTAATGCCAGGGGTGTGGCACATGCCTGTAATCCCAGCACTTCGGAAGCTGAGGAAAGAGGATCTTTGTGAGTTTGAGGCCAGCCTGGGCTACAAAGTGAGCTCAAGGCCAGCCTGAAATGCATAGTGTGACCCTGTCTCGAAAGACAAAAACAAAACAAAAACATAATAATACAGGAAGCCAAATGTAAAGCTGTATAATTAGTGTCATAAAGTAAGCGATCCCATTTAACACAGAGGTGACTATTGAACCAAATTAACAATTTATTTTTTGGTACTGGGAATCAAACTCAGGACCTCATGCTTGCCAGGCAGGCATTTCTGCTGCTGAGCTATATCCCCAGACCCCAAATTAACAATTAATAAAATGCAACTGGAACAACAAATCATTTAAAAGGCTGACAGTGTGTTTTGCCTCACATACACAAAGCCAGTACAGTTCTTAATGCAAATACTTTTCACTGGGGAAGCACCGCAGAGACTGTGAGTCCTAGCTGCAGCCCTTGAACACTGGTAACATGGATGGCGACACAAAGACACAGATGTAGCTCCTACAGAGCTTTCAGCAATGACACTCATCATGTTTTATGTATCCATGTCATTTCTTTCTTTTTGTGTGGGTACTAGGAATCAAACTCAGTACCTTGAGCTTGCTAGGCAGGCACTGCACCACTAAGCTATATCCCTGGCCCCTTTATTTTTTTGTCTTGTCTTTTTGAGACAGGGTTTCACTATGCAGTTTAGGCTGGCCTTGAACTCATTTTGTAGCCCCAGGCTGGCCTCAAACTCCCAGACATCCTTCTGCCTCAGCCTCCTGAGTGCTGGGATTACCGTGTACACCTCCACACCTGGTTTCAGGTCATTTCTGAGTGAAAAGCATATAGCTGCTCTTCAATCTCCAGACACAACAATGTAAAACTTCATTTTTTTATAAATCTTACCACTAATAAGGCACTATCATCAGTGTGCTGAGACCTTCTGGGTGGGAAGGGGCACTGGAGAGGTGGAGAAAAATGAAGCAATGTCAAAAGCAAACTACACACACAAATGACGCGCTTCAAACAAACACACAAAAGGATAGAGATATTAAGCCACACTTTGGTAGATGCAGACTCGAAGATCACGTTCATAGTTATCTGAATCTATGCACCATAACAGCCAATAAATTAACTCTGAGCCCTGATTTTCTTCCAAAGAGTTTAAATAACTTCAAATATGATCTTTAAAAACCTTCTGAAACAAAGTTGAAATTCACACAAGCAATGTCTTCATGTGTTTTTTTAAGGAAGTGAGACTCATAAATTGAAAAAATTAATGATAAAAATAAAGGGAAATGGTCAATTAAAAAGTCAACTATAATAAAATTAATTCAGCAAGCTTCATTTTTAGACACCAAAGTAAATGCCTACATTTTGAAAATATTAAGCAATTAATTTTACACATTTATTCTGATTACAGACACTTGGGAGTATAGGTATATGCCACCAATGATAGATACTGATATATATATATATATATATATATATATATATATATATATATATGTCCCCCTTATTATGTAGTCATTATGGGTCTCATGTAGTTCAGGTTGACTTTGAATTCACTGTGTAGCCCAGGCTGGCAACTCACAGGGACTCTCCTGCCTCAGCCTTCTGAGTGCTGGGATTAACAGACATGTGCCCTCATGCTCGACACTGCCTAATTTTATAAAATTAATGTGCAGAGACTTTAATTGGCAACACTGAAATAACCACTGAAGGTGAAATCCTGGAGTTGTTTTGTTTAATAACAACATGTCACATGTCAGATGCAGGTCTTAGAATTCTTTTTGTGCAGTGGGTGGGGCTAGCACAGCTAGGGAGGGCAACAGAGTCTCTGTGTGGGGTACTTGGGCAGACGTGTTGTGTTAGAATCTCGACCCATGGCTGCTGTTGCTTCTTTTTTGTTTGTTTGTTTTGAGACAGGGTCGTGCTATATAGTTCAGGTCAGCATTGAACTCACTATGTAGTCCAGGCTGACCTCGAACTCATGGTGATCTTCCTGGCTCAGCTCCCCGAGTGCTGGTATTACAGGCATGCACCACCACACCCAGTTAGACCCATGGCTTTTGACATAACTCTCTCACCTATATCATCTTTTCTTTGTAAACAGAATTTTGTGATGGAAAAAATATGGCAAAATTCTGATCACTGAAACCAGGAAAATCACATGCAAACTACTTAATTTCCATGGGAAAAATAATAAATTCCAAAGACAAGGTGCTTATATACTTACCTCACTATCCATTAGAGAGTGCTGTTTTTGTGGACTTTGTGATGCTTTTTGCTAGATACCCCAAAGCCCCCCAAAAAGGAAGCTGATTAGAATCTAGAACATTAGATTAAATGATAAAATTTTATTTACTAGTCACACTTATTCTGGTTATTTGTTTGAGACATGGTCTTGTTATGCAGTTCAGTTCAGGCTGGCCTTGAACCCACTGTGGATCCCAGGCTGGCCTCAAACTCATAGTGATCCTCCTGCCCCAGCCTCCCAAGTGCTGGGATTATAGGTATGTGCCACCATGCTCAGCTGTAGTTATTTCTTCATTTCTTAAATATACAGTAACACTTTCCTAGATTTACACTTAAGATGTTGGGCCAGGGATATAGCTCAGCAGCACGATATCTGCCTAGCAAACACAAGGTTGTGAGTTTGATTCTCGGTGCCAAAAAAAAAACCAATACACACACACACACACACACACACACACACACACACAAGATGTTCCCTTGCCTTAAGTACAGTAGTTTATAATTTAAATTTTTTTACAAAATCTCACAACTGCATTACCATATTTTTTTTTTTTTTTGTCTTTTTGAGACAGGGTCTTGCTATGCAGTTCAGGCTGGCCTTGAGCTTACTTTGTAGCCCAAGCTGATCTTGAACTCGAAATAATCCTCTTGCCTCAGCCTCCTGAGTGCTGGGATTACAGGCGTGCGCCACCATGCCTGGCACACCATATTTTTAGAGGTTTGTTTTGTTTTGTTTGAGACAGGGTCTCACTATGTAGTCCAGGCTGGACTTAAACTCATAGTGATCCTCTTGACTTAGCCTCCTGAGTGCTGGGATTACAAGCATGCGCCTTCTAACTGCCTTAAATACCATGCTAATGCTGATGGCTCTAGCTTTCTATTGACTGAATCTCAGGCTTTTTCAACAGCCTGTGCAAGTACTCTAGATGGAAACCTCACTATCAGCTCACATCAACATTAACAAAGTCACAATTTCTTTCCTGTACTAACTGCTATGTCCCTCACTTTGTTGATTTTTGCGATTATGACAAATAATATCTGTGTACTCAGCATTACAATGTGTTTTACAATCTCTTTTTTTCCTGCTAGGTGTTTACAAGAGGTAATAATTACGTTTCTCTTGGAGAACTGGTACATGTATACACCAGCCACGCAGTCATCATTTTTATTTCGACTTCTCCTCCTGGCCTGCTCTCCCGCCTCATCCTTAGGTCCCCTGCCCCATTTCTGCAAACCCTACTGCTCTGTCTTCTTCCTCTTAGAAAACTGAAGAGAGGTTGTAGACAAATACAAGGTCACTACATTTGTGAGTAGCATAGCTGAGATTTGTAACTGCCTCCTGATGCCAAATTGTACATGCTTCCCACAATGCTAGACTCACAGCAGCTACACACCAACACTCTTAGGGACATACATAACAATTCTGCAATTGTTAACATTGACCTGTTAAGTAGAACAGAATGAGGAAACTCAAGACACAAAATAGCTCAGTGATTCTTGGACAGCCAGGCACACAGGGGTGGGAAAGGGGAGTTAAAGTTCAGGTATTTCCGACTCCAAGTTCCTGCCACGGATGCAACACTACCAGCTCTGTAGGGTTTTCGAAACCTTCCAGTGTGACACCTTCATTTTGCAGCACTGCCTAATTACTGCAATTACTCTCTATTCCACTTTCCTCCTCTAGTTCTTTCCTTCTTACCTGTTCTAACATGAGCAGACTACTTTCGCAGAAGTGTTTCTTCTCCTGTTTTCTTCTACTTAAAAATCTTCTGCCTAGCAGATCAAGATCACCCTCTAATCTTTGGGCAGTCATGAATGTCTGCAGGGTGAGCAGCTCTTACTAGCTAGGGAACTCCAGTAAAGGCAAGCTAAACATCAGCTTAGGTAAACAGACAGCACCTGGGGTGTCTACGCGTCAGCCCTATCACTTCCAGAGAGGCGGGACTGCACTATGGCCAGCGCAGGGTATGGAGCTCACTCACTTACC
This sequence comes from Dinomys branickii, assembly GCA_004027595.1. Taxonomy (NCBI): domain Eukaryota; kingdom Metazoa; phylum Chordata; class Mammalia; order Rodentia; family Dinomyidae; genus Dinomys; species Dinomys branickii. The sequence goes on from PVLD010002073.1 coordinate 56,861, forward strand.
AGCTGAGTATTTAACCTTAGCCTTAGGCAAACAGTTATCACAACAAGGAAATAACTGTATCTATTTTACACGACTATTGAGAGAATTAAATGACTTAAAATATTTAAAGGACTTAGAGCAGCACCTGGGTTATATAGTAAACATTCAGTAAATTTTAGGAACCATTTCAGCAATTGACTTTTTCTTTTTTTATCAACACAAACTCTAACCAAGCTGGTATTTCCTTCAAGCACCGTTATTTTACTTATTTGCTTTTGGTTTTTTGAGACAGGGTCTTGTTAAGGAAATCAGGCCAGCCTTGAGCTATATACCCCAAGATGGTCTCAAACTTGTGGAGATATTCCTGCCTTCCAAGTAATGGGATTACAGGTGTGTGCCAACTCGCCCAGCTAAGTACTTTTATTTTATTTTAAATATAAATATATATATATACCTTTTTTTTTTTTGTATCTGGAATCGAACTCATGGCCTCATGCTTTCCAGGCAGGCGCTGTGCTGCTATATTCCTGGGCCCCATTATTTTAAATAATAAATTGTATGAGTTCATTCCTAGCTCCTGACTGACATTCCCTCAATCTGGAATGTACCCATCTAACTTTTCTTCCTGGCGGTACACTACCTATCCATTCCATTTCTTTTTTTGTATTTTGAGAAAAGGTCTTGCTATGTAGTTCAGGTTCGCCCTGAACTCACTATGTAGCCTAGAATGGCCTCTAAAACTCATGGCCATCCTCCTGCCTCAGCTTCTAAGGAATGCTAGGATTACAGGGTGTAACACCACACCCAGTTGATTATTTTTTAAAAGCAGGAGAAGGATTTATTAGAGGTAGACAGAGGATGTACTCACTCAAGAGCACAGTTCAGATATTTAAAGAAATGAAGCACCCCTATTCCATTCTTGTATTTCCTAGCACCTCCTTCTGAGGTCAAGTTCTGATGATACTCGTTCTTGAACTCTTCCTTCATCTTTGATTTAAAACTAGTATTTTACTGTAAATTGTCATTTCATCATTCATTCATTACTGACATGATCTAAGTTGTCCTGTTGAACAGGACTTGCTACTTTATGTATTCTTATATTCCTTGTACAGGTACATAACCAGCATTCCATAAAGGTCTATTAAATCAATAAATGAGCAGGGCCAAGTGGTGCATGCCCGGAGTCCCAGCACTTGGGAAGCTGAGGCAGGAGGACTGCTGCAAGTCTGAGGCCAGCCTGGGCTACATATTGAATTCAAGGCCAGCCTGAACCACAATGTGAGACCCTGCCTCAAAACAAAACAAAACCACCACTCCCCCAGTTCAAATGAACAAGTGAACAAGTTAGGCTTTAAAAATTCTAAGTCTGTCTTAAACTGTGATGTTAACATTGCTTAGTTCTCTTAGAACAGTAGCTTCCTTCTATGTGAAACATGAACATTCTGATCTTACCTATTAGAAAGATTAGATAAACTAGTAGAGAATTCTGACTGGTTTTTGACAGCCTATATGAAAAGCAGTCCACCCTTTTCCCCTCACTCCTGGGGATTAAACCTAGGGCCTTCGTATGGAGTTACGTTCTCAGCCTATTTTGAAAAAAATTTTTCTTTTAAATTTTGAGACAGGGTCTCACTAAGTCACTAAATTACCCAGGCTTTGCTGGAACTAGCAACCCTTCTACCTCAGCCTCCCCTAAGGCTGAGATGACAGGCATGAGTCCCTTTACCTGGCTATCAGCAACTTTCTCATTAAAGCTCACAAGGCCTCACCTGACCAGTCACTAAATTATTTTCAGAGTATCAGCAATGAGTTCAAATGCCTCACCTTGATAAAGTCCAGTACAGCCTCCCTTTGAATCTTCTTGGTCCTCACTTTCTCCTCCTCATACTGCAGGGCTGCCAGCTGCGCCTCTCTCCGAGCACGCTCTACCAACTGTTCTCTTCTCCGTTGCAGTTCCAAGTCTGTGTGTGGCAGCTGCAAAAAATGAATCATTTTGCATACAAAAGTGGGGCTGCTGTTAGGGTTACGGTGTCTGAAAACACTGTCAGCAACTGTATCATGTACATATGCTGCATTAATAGAGAAGACAAGTAGTAAAATTTATAGATAAGCAGCAATTAATGGCAATTTGAGTATTATAAAGAAAAACTATCTTAGTTTTCAAAAATCAAAATAAAAACAGCGAAGATAAATAAAGAAACAAACTAAAAATTACCTGATTGTGACTCGATGATAGTGACAAGAGAGAAGGTGGCTCGACTGGAACCCTGACCCAAAAAAAGGAAAAATCTTTTGATACCGAGACAAACAGACATGAGAAGAGTCACCTTTTATTATTAATGCAGTTTTCCATTAGTCATAGGCAAGCTGTCTAGTTAACAATGCGAGAGTAACTTCATTTTGTAAACCTGAGCCTGAAACCGCAGCAGCACGGATGCTTCCAGCTCACATTGCCGTAATGATACCCCTGACTATCCTACAGCCAGCTCACAGCTGTCTGTGACGGCCAGCGCTGCAAACTTGGTTAGCTGGGACCACTTTCAAGTGGTATCATTTCTTTGTAACACACATAACTTACTATCTTCTTTGTGCGTAAACTGAGATGCTCTTACATATAAAGCCATTTTATCGAGAAAAATACGGAGTTCTATAGAACCTGATAACTCCACTTATAAACAATTCCTACTCTCATTTTCAACTGATGAAGCAATTTTAATAGCAAAGTTTTATTTGTTTTGTTTTTTCTTTGTGGTAATAGGGATATAACCCAGGGCCCCCCAATGGTACACAGTGCTATTCCACTGAGATACATCCCCAGTTCTTTTAAAATTTTATTTTGAGATGAGCTCTTACTAAGCTGCCCCAGCTGGTCTCAGACTTACCATACTCGGGCCTTGGTCTCTAGAGTAGACGGGATTACAGATACGCACCACCTATTTGACGCTAAAAGGGAGAATGAACTATTTGCTTATCAGTGTTAATTCTTTGGGATTTCATCTTTTTTCTGAAGCTGATTTAGTGTTTTACTTTCTGTTACCACATTTCTGTCTGAAACTAAAAATGGTGTAGCTGTGACTTTCTGACTTGAAATTTGAAACTGATGATTAGCCTACCAAGGTGATTTAAACACACTGAAAGTCTCAGTGTATGTACAAGCTTGGGGAATAATCTCCTGTCATTCATACTTGCCTCAGCCTCCCAAGTGCTGGGACTCCAGGCATGCACCACCTTGTCCTGCTCACTTATTGACTCATTTATTGATTTAACAAAACTTTATGGTGCTAGGGTATAGGTATGTACCACCATTCCTGGCTTCGTTGGCAAATTTTAAACATACCAGGCATCCCCCTACCTCTGGGCCTTGGCCTAGACACTCGAGCACTGTTGACCTCACTCTGTCAGGTTTCCACTGAAATACCATCGCCCCCAAACATACTGCTCATACTCTCCTTCATCTGACACCACCATGTCTTCTGCTCTGCTTTGTTTTCTTTTTCATAATACTTAGCAGAACATAACACATATTTGTGACATGTACTTGTCTCTATCTACTTAATGGTAAGGTCTAAGCTATCAGGAACCTGCAAGAAAACCAGAACCATCTTAGTGCTCAGGAAATATTGTCAGAAGGAATGGAGTGACACCATCCCCAAAGCACAGAACACAGATACACAGGAGACCAGTAATTGCAGGTGACATTTAGCCTCTCTTTTAAATCTTGGAGTTTCTGTGTGCTGCAACTCGTGCAGCCAGCAAGGTCCTGAGAGGGGGTGATGGGAGATTAAGAACACCAGCACTGGGGAGGCTGAGGCAGGAGGATCACTGTGAGTTTGAGACCAGCCTGGGCTATAAAGTGAGCTCAAGACCAGCCTGAACTGTATAGTGAGACCCTGCCTCAAAAAGACAAAAATAAAAATAAACAAACAAATAAATAAATAAATCTGAAAATCTTGAACACATTCACCATGGGGCCGTAATTTGTATGTCTTATTGCTGGGGGGCTTGAGACACTAGAGGTACATGCATGACTGTCTCATTGGCTGGCTTATTAATTTATCAGTAAAAAGACAGATAAAAGAGATTAGGTCTGTTTGTGCCACCAGTGGCACTTGACGCCTCATCCAAGCAAGCAAAATGCGAGGCCCTCTTTATACACAAGCCCACATTATCACCACAGAATCCCACTGCCATTAAGTACCTTCAAATCAATTAATTGTATAGGTAATAGTTTAGGTGATCTGAATTTAGAATAAATCAATTTTACCTCTATCCTATGGCATGAGCACAAAAGCACACTGTTCCTTAGTTTTAAATACATGTTCTCTAAAGTACATAGCACAATAGCTAAACATCTTCATTATATATGGATCTGCACAAAACCAAAATCACTTCACACCTTATTACTGAGATTTAAGATGGAACAAATAAGAGAACTGCTTTTTCAAACCTGTTTTGATATGAATATCGTCTCATATCTTCTGGTTTTTGAAACTCCCTAATGGCTGCTGGCTTTACTGGTGAACCCTAGACAAAAACAGCATACATAAATGTAAAACATGCACACAGAACATTATGATTATATCACTTACATTTGACTTGACATTTAAAGATTTGTAAATTATATGAAGAGGTACTTTAATATAATCTCAAATGAGAACATGTTTAAAAGCATTGCAGTATGACATATGCTTTGATAATATTCATAATCTACATTTTAAGAAAAATTTCCTTCTTGCTGTATTATATAAATGACAGTGACCCAATATAGTAATAGTTCCTGAGTGCTAAGAAAGGACTTTAGAGGTCACCTGGTACAGCCTTCTAAGACAGCTCTACACCAGCATGTGCTCAGTTTCTCTTGAACAGCTATTGTAACGGGGAGTTCTTTAGGCAGATTATGTTTCTTTACTTTTCTGCCACCACAAACTGTTACCTTAGTCACACAACTAGTCCTAAAGATACTGGTGGGATATCAAGATAAAAACAAAATAACTTTTATGCACGATAAAATACAATGTTAATTAAAAGAGAAATATAATTGACAGTTTAACTTATAGGTTATTTTTGAAAAGCATCACCGAGGAGGCATCGCTGAGGAAAACTAAGCTGGCTGAACTGATAAGAGACCACACCCTAAAAAATAAGAAACGCAAGGCAGAGTCTTAATGGTTTGCACAATACATACCCTGTAAGATGAGAATGTACAGAAGTAATAAAATTTCATTTCAACACCAAAATTAATCATGATAATGGATAGTCCATAAGGAAAAAAACAGCTTCTCCAAAAAGAATACCTAAAAATCAAATTTAAAACTATTCACATGGGCTGGGGATATAGCTCAGTGGCACAAGCACCTGCCTGGCAAGTGCAAGGTCCTAAGTTCGATTCCCAGCACAAACAAAACACAAAAACAAAAAAAAAACAGTATTCAGAAATACATGATATTTTTCCACCGTTTATTAAAACATCAAAAATAATACTGCTTCATCTTATTTTACTGACTGCCAAATTTTAGGAAGCTTTATGACATAGAAATCATAGAGCCTTATGATACAGATTTATAAAAACCATCATATATAAGCAATTTAGAATTTAAAAACACATTACTATAAAAGAGCCAATCTAATGGATTAAACAAATAGTGGCATAATTATTCATTATATTATAAGCATTTTCAATTATAGTAGATACCCCATCTATACAATTTAACTATAAAATGATCAAAGACAATGATCATAAAAAATTAAAGATTATAACGTGCCATTATTAATTTTACTTTTATTGCAAAAGAATTCTTTGCTCCAGCAGAGAGGCTCATAGCATGGACCACAGGCAATGCATTCGTCACCTGCCCATTACTGTCTTTGGGCTGCAGGATTTGACTTATATAACTTTATTGAATTGTTGAAAGTTGTCTTCTCATCACTAACAAAAAGTACTATGTTCAAATCTTCAAACAGGAAAGCCAAAGGACTCTTTTTAAAGAATGATAATCTCACTCTGCAGCATGTCCCATTTGATTAATTTGTTTCTGAAAGCCTAAATACATCATTCTCCAAAAAGACCCCATGTGTTTCTCAAATAACTCTGGCTCTGAGCCAGACAAACTCCAGACTTCAACATCACAGACATAAACACGGAGCTATTTTATTAGGCTGACTGGATGCCTTGAAGAATGCTATTCTCCTTCAGACCCCGGGGGAACTGGCAGAGTCTGCAGTGGGATGAATGTGCATTTGTTTTCTAGGGCAATTCAATTCTAGAATTTTAATAGCAAACAATTTATGTTCTGTTAACTTAGGATAAAGGCTCCAATATAATTAAACTTATAAAAATTTTATGGGTAAGTTGTATGTTGTCTCAAAGTCAACTTTTTGGGCTTAATTCTTACACTAATCAGTCACACTATGACTTACCAGTTATTTTAATAAAAAAGCAAAACAAAAACAAAGAAACACAATGGAAAGCATCCACTTTCTTTGTATTTTCTTCAAAGGCCTTACGTTACTCTTTTTTACTCTTTCTTCAAAATTAGGAGATCTGTTTTCTTATTTGAAAAATAAATCTAGCCAGGTGTGGTGGCGCATGCCTATAATCCCAGCACTTTGGAGGCTGAGGCAGGAGGATTGCTACGAGACTCAGGTTAGCCTACACTACACAGTGAGTTCAAGGCCTGTTCTCAAAACACAAAACAAAAAAGCCCCCAAACATATAAACAAAAATCTAAATTCTACTTGAGACTACTGTCTGATTTTCAGAATAAATTTTTAAAATTTAGGACTAAAATTAGAAGCAAACATTATAATGAAACAATTAGACCTAAAACTATAAATTGCTCATAGGAGAGAAATGTATACTGTTGTGAACTGCCTAAACATGTGCTAGAGGACAGCACAACTTAGTTTTCAGCGTGTACCACCTCGTGCGAGATCCGCCGCTGTTCGATGTACGCCATGAACTGTGAACTGAGGCTGTCAGAGTCTAGTCCCCGGGGCTGTCTTGCTTCGTCCTCCTCTTCCTCTGCAGCACAGCTGTCAATGTAGTCTATCTGATCCAAGTCGTGTTCCACTGCAGACACCACACACATCAGAGAAAACACTGAAGACAGCCAATAAAAGACATTTGCTTAAATTATACTCTCTCCTTTTCCCTAACATTTTCTATTCTAAAAGTAGAAAGGACACAAGGTTTCAGTCGTCATAGTTCATGGCTACTCACTCTCAAAAAAAGTCCTCTGAAAACCTCAGTCCAAGGTCCCTAAAGATAGATAATGGTAATTACTGAAATACAGACATATATAATTTCTTATTTTTTTTTGGATAGCTCCTGAGTTTTAAACAAGACAGTCTGACTTTGTGAAAGAGGAGAGGACTAACTTTTAACCACCGGAAGTGCATCTTTTCCTTTCATTTTTGGGGGGGCTTAGCATCTCTTTTGGAGGTTGGGACACAGAAAACCTAACAGTCAGTTCAAAAGAAAGTAAAGGCAATAAAAATTAGAAGAGCAGCCAGGCTTGGCAAAGTCTACCTGTAATCCTGGCTATTTAGGAGGCTGAAGCAGCAGCATTAGAAGTTTGGGGCCATCGAGGGCAACAAAGCAAGGCCTTCCCCCCTCAGTCAATCAATAAAAAATAAGGAAAGGAAAAGAAAAGGGGTAGCAAGAAACTGAAGAGAAAGAAAGTTACTAACATTTCACTTCCTGTAACTTGTATTGAACATTTTTTTTTTTAAAACCATGACCAGAACAAAGATTTTCCTATTTAGAAAATTAATTGCTAAAGGTCGACCTTGTACATATTTCACAGTAATTTGTGAATGAAAGGGAATCATTTCAAGAATTTTTTTCAAGATGGTTCAGACTGAAGAAAGCACATAATTAAGAGCTGCATAACTGTTTCATCTAGTAAGTTTTAGAATATCCTGCTGCTTAAAACTAATTACACTTAATAAATATTTAAAATGGCACATTAGGAAAAAACCCTTGCTACTAGATGGTTTCTTCAGAAATGCAGTAAACCCCAATTATTTTATGGTGCTTCATAAGTTGCCTGTAAGTACAGTTGCTGGAACAGTTAATTTGGAGAAGTCTAGTTCTCAATTTAGTCTTCTGATTAAATTTTAATAAATAAATAAATTTTTGTAGCAAATTCTAAACCTGAAATTAATATTAAAAATAAATGTTGAGTTATTAGGATTTGGTCATAGCTACCAAAGATGTAAAGGTCCTAAGTCTACATCCATGTTAGAAACCAAGTATATAAATGCATTTTTTTTTTTTTGTGGTACTGGGGATCGAACTCAGGACCCTGCGCTTGCTAAGCAAGCGCTTATTCCACTGAGCTATATCCCCAGCCCCAATTTGATTTTTTTTTTTTGTAAATGCATTTTTTGTAATGTGCTACAATTTGAGTACAAAGTTCACATTGTGACTATTTTCCAAGACAGCAACATCATTTTTTCATACTACTTAGACAGTGCAGTCCAAGAGAAAACAATGCAACCTACAAAAGGGAACCATATAAGTGATTTTAAATTTGCTAGTAGCCACATTAAATAAAGGTAGCTGGATGTTGAGGAAAATGCCAGTTATCCCAACTACGTGGGAGGCCGAGGCAGAGGGATTACTAGTTCAAGGCTAGTTCAAGGCCTGGGCAACCTAGTATTCTGACTCAGCATGCATACACACATACATACATACATACATACATACATACATAAGGAGCAGGGATGTAGCTTAGTATGCGGCTTTGGATTCAAGCCCCAGTAATGTAAAACAACCCACACCACCACCTCCCCCAAACAAAAAGAAAGGAAAAGATGACATTAAAAATCTTGGGGTTTTTGGTACTAGGGATTGAAACGAGGGCCTTCACACCAAGCTATACTCCTCAGCCCTTTAAATTTTTTTTTGTTTTGAGACAGGGTCTGACTAAGTTGCCCAGTCTGGGTTTAAGTCATTAAATTACTCAGGCTGGTCTTGAACTTGTGATCCTCCTGCCTCAGCAGCCTAGAGTGTTGGGATTACAGGTGTGACACCACTATGCCTGGCTAATATTACTTTATTGTATCTAAGTGTTATCATTTCAATATATAACTAATGATATTATTTTATATGTGTTTTTTCTTATGACGTCTTCAAAATCTGATGTATATTCCATACTTATAGTACATCTCAATTCAGAAAAACATTTTTTCTTTTTTTTTTGAGACAAGAATTTTATTATTTAGGCTGGCCTCAAACTCAAGGCAATCCCCCTACCTCAGCCTCCTGAGTGCTGGGATTACAGGTGTGCACCACCAATGCCTGGCAGGAAAACAACATTTCAAGTGCTTGATTACAACATGTGGCTAGTGGCTACCACACTGAAAAGCAAAGATCCAGAAATTATGTCTCAAGTGAACTGGAAAGATATCTTGTATGAGGACAAAATTTAAAACAAAACTAAAACTACTGAAATGTAGATGGACTAGTTAGGTGAAAGGAATAAAGAAGAATACAAAATGGTGAAGAAAAGACAGCAAGCCACTTAAAACCGTCACTCAGAGATGAAAGCTTTTCTCTGAAAAGGAAACTAAATCATTTCACTCTAATAATCCCCAGAAACATTAGGATTTAGTGACTTAAACTAAGCCAGCATGGAACAGAATGCTAAAATTAAGAGTTCATTTCAGAAGTACTACACAAGGAAACAAAAAGGTATCTGCTTATTCTATAAAAACTGCAAAACTTTAAGTATCAGAATAAGGAAAACATTCAGCCCTGAAGAGAATTACTGCAGTTAAAAGAAAAGATAAACATTAAGTGATACACTGGCTCTCTGCAAGAGTGCAATCCATTGCTTTAAAATGGGGAGACTGGTACTGTACGGAGGAATTCCAGGTAAACTGTCTCTGGTAAGTTTCCTCCCAAAATAATGAGAGAGACAAATGCTTCACTACAAACCTGAAAACAGAGAAATGAAAGTCTCATACCTGAGGAAAACAAATTTTTCTGGTCTTTATATGCAAAGAAGTCTTGTCTTGAAAGGACCAGTGAAAAAGCTACAGATACCCAAACAAAAGGAGTGGATGTGGAAAAGATTGCTTCAAAAAAAAAAAACAAAAGACAAGAAATTACAAAGATTAGATTTCATTATTCTGTTTACCTCCACCATTTGTTACAACTAAACTGTTCCGATTCTCTTGGTATTGGCTTTCTCTTCGTAGTCTTTGTTCTTTAGTAATCTCAGCTACCCGAAGAGGCAGATCTGAAAATTCATCTGTAGGCTTGAAAAACAGAAGAAACATTAAAAAATTTACCTTCAATTTTGGCCAACATATTTAATATGGGCATAATATAAGCTAGCTAAAATTAACATTTAGGAAGAAATAGCGAACATATTTTTGTCTTTTGTTCTGGGATTGAGCCCAATGCCTTATATATGCTGGGCAAGTACTCTACCACCAAGCTGTGTCCCCACTCCTGCAAACATGTTTTGGAAATACACAGCAAAGACAGACAGACAACAATGTGAATGTATTTAATGCAAGTGGAATGGACTGTTTTTTTGGAGACATCCTCCTGTCTCAGCCTCTCAAGTACTGGGATTATAGGCATGTGCCACCATGCCCAGAGAAATGAACACTTAAAAATAGTTAAAATGGTAAACTCTACTACAGATATTCTGCCACTGACAACAAAGAGAAGAAATAAGAGCATTCATGACTTTATAATTATATACACAGGGCCAGAGATTTAGCTCAGTGGTGCAGTACATGCCTGGCAAGTGCAAGGTGCTGAGTTTGATTCCCAATACCAAAACAAACAAATATACACAGATTTGTGATCTATGTACAAGTCCCTATGGACACAATCACCCAGAGATATGTATACAAGCAATTCCAAATTATAAATAGGTTGATTTCAAATTTAATTTGCTTTGGGAAAATGAAACAATAAAACAATGTTATAAACTGGATATTACCAGTTTTGCTAAAAAAAGCTTACTTAATCATTTAATCCAATTTAAGGTTTAATGACTTTAAAAAGCAGAAAACATACCAATAATTTTTTTCTTTCAAGGGAGAGTCTCACTATATAGTCAAGGCTGGCCTTGAACTCATAATGATCCTCCTGCCTCAGCCTCCTGAAGTGCTAGAATTACAGGTGTGCACCACCATGCCCAGTTCAATAATTAAACAAAAGCAAAAAGCAATCTGATTGTGACATGTGGATATTCTTTGGCAGGTTCACATCTCTGTCTATCAGCCTAGAGTCCTATTTCCCCTTGGCTTCCAGCATTCCTTCTACCTCTGCTCCAGACAACCCAGACTTTAAACTATAGGGTTCAATTAAAATTGACAGTTCTTGTTTGCTTTCCAGAATACACAACTATTTGTATGAGACAAGGAGGTAATAAGGATACAAAATACACATTGTAGAAAGACATTTTTCTTTCTTTGGTGGTACTGGGGGTGGAACCCAGGGCCTTACACACGCTAGGTAAACACTCTACCACTGAGCTTACCCCTAGCCCCAGAACACTACTCTGGATGGAGGACTATGGGATTTTTGTTCCTGCCCTGACTTTCCTGTCTTTTATGTGCTAAGAAACCTGCTCCAACTAGGCTCTTTCCACTTTACTGTTCTCTTTTCTCTTACTCAGGAGGCCACACCCGGAAGAGACACTCACCTCATTCCCTGACCACCTCTTATCGCCGCTGTCCACACTATTAAAACCCGAATCGAGGGCTCCATAGGGGCGGCCTGAGTACAGTTCTTCATGGCTGCCAGAAAGAAACTAGCTTTTACTGTAAGTTTGATATCTTCACTTGATCTTAGACAAAAGGTCAAGAAGCGATTTTAAAGTCTGATATCTTAAAATGTAAAACAGATATAATTTTACTAATAAACATTCTCATGGTGTTTAGTTCTTTATTATAACTTGAATATGTTCAAAAGCACAGATCTTAGCTGCACAATTGTGACAAATCACTATATCCCTGTCTATATACCTCTGTCACATGAGGATATTTCTACTTTACCAGAAGGTGCTTGCCCATCCCTTCCCAGTCAAATCCCCCTTCTGCTGCTACTGTATGCTTCTCAGGGAAAATCCCTGATCTTTTAAATTATTAAATTAGTGTGGAAAGCTGAATACTGGTCCCTAAAAGTAGCCACAGCCTCATCTCTGGAACTTGTAGGTCACCTCACATGGCAAAGGGAACTTATTTTTAAAAGGGGAGATTATCTTGGTTTTAGAGTGAGCCCAATGTAATCGCAAGTGTCCTTGTGTTTGTTTTTGGTGTTCTGGCCTCCACCTCACGGATCTCCTTCCTCAGCCTCCAGAGTGCTGCTTACAAGTGTCCTTAAATGTGGAAAAGGGATGCAGGACAGGGCAGTGTGATGCGATGTTGGCCTGAGAACGGAGGATGGGTCTGTGAGCGAAGGAGAGCAGACAGCCTCCAGAAGCTGAGAAAGGCAAGAGGACAGAAGAGGATCTGACCCAGCATCCACAGAGAGGGCACAGCCCTCCTAGCACTTTGATTTAGCCCAACAGCATTGTTCAACTTCTGACCTACAGAATCTTACCAAAAATTTACATTGTTTAACCACCTACATTTGTGGTAATTTCTTGTGACGGCAATAGAAAATGAATAAAATTAGTTTTGCTTATTCTAGAAAGATGAAATCAGGTATGTGGCTTTGGGGGGGATCAGCAACATGTCAGCGAGATTCATGGTATTTTTATATTACTTCTTATTGCTGAGTAACATTCCATTTAAGGAATATGTAATTTTTAAAAATCAATTTTCTACTGATAGACACTCAGTTGTTTTGTTTTTGGCTACTATGAAAAAAAGTGCCAAGACTATTAGTGAAAAAATCTTTGTAAGACTTTGTTTTCATTATTCTGCATATACAACCCCGAAAAAAATAAATGGATTATAGGGTAAGTATAGGTTTAACTTTAAAAAAACTTATCAATCTGTTTTTGAAAGTAGCTATGTCATTCTGCCTTCCTACCAGCAATGTATCCAGGTTCTAGCTGCCAATGGCTCCACTCTGAGCCTTTAATTTACCTACTCTGGTGAGTACCAACAGTTGTCTGTCTCAGTACCTCACTGTGCTTTTCATTTGTGCTTCTCTGATGAACAGTGATGTTGAGTAGTATCTCTCTGGTATGTTCACTGGGATCATTTAGTTTCTTTTGTTAAATGTCTGCTCAAACCCACTTCTCATTTTAAAATTACAGTTTTTTTTTTTAAACTTTATGGGTTTTTAGTTTCACCAAAATTCAAAACTTCCAATTTTAAAAACATGTCAAAAAATGAAGATGGGTTACAGATTGACATAAATATTATTGCCCATTTTAAAAATGCAATGACAATGTCTCTCGAAAATATTTTGCTAAGCAAGTCAGACTCAAAATGCTTTACACTCTGATTCTGTTTAGATGAAGTTCTACAAAAGCAAAACTCTATCGTCATAAAGCACATCAGGGTAGCTTGACATTGAGGTAGAGGGACATGCAGATAATGGAACTGTTATATATATATTGGCTATATTGGTGTTTTCTTAATAAATAAATAAATGTGTGTGTGTATATATATGTGTATATATCTATATATCTATATCTATACCTATATATATAGTTTTGTTTTTTGTCTTTTTGAGACAGGGTCTCACTATGCAGTTCAGGATGGCCTTGACCTCACTTTGTAGCCCAGGCTGGCCACAAACTTGTAACGATCCTCCTGCTTCAGCCTCCGAAGTGCTGGAATCACAGGTGTGTGCCGCCACACCTACCTTAATAACTATTAACTTACCAAAACTAACTGAAGTGCACACTCGAAACAGGTAAATTTTATTGTCTGTAGATTATCTCAGCAGAGTTGTTACAAAACCCCACAAAAGTGCGAAACTATTTCACCCAAGTGGACATACCATGCTTTAAGCAATGCATGACAGGTCTGGTTGACCCCACCTCCTCACCAACAATTGGAGGGGTCAGTTTTCTTAATGTTTGTCATTCTAGGAGATGTGTGACCTAAGTGCATTGATTTCCTATGATGACCAATGACACTGACTAATTTTCTGTGTTTACTATTTATACCTTTGTGAAGAGGTCTGCTCAAGTCTTTTGTTCATTTTCCATAGGCTCTGTGTGTGTGTGCTTACGTGTATGTGAGTGTGTGCTTGACTTAACCCAGGGCTTTGCACTGAGATATGTCCCCAACCCTTTTTCATTACTATTTTTTTAAATTTTAAGCTGGGCTTAAACTTGCAGTCCTCCTGTCTCAGCCTCTTTGAGTGCTGGGATTACAGGCATGTGTGACCACATGCGGGTTATTTCTTAATTGTTACATTGTAGGTGTCTGGATACAAGTTAGTGGTCACATCTTTTTTATTTGGGATATGTCTCACTAGGTAGGCCAGGCTAGCCTTGAACTCATTATTTAGCCCAGGCTGGATTTGAACATGCAATCCTCTTGACTCAGCCTCCTGAGTGCTGAGATTACAGGTGTATAAGCACCACATATAGTGATAGAGCATTACAAGTCATGAAATCTATTTTATTTGCATTTAGTTCATCAAACATTTATTGAATACCACATAGTGTTCTGGGAGCTAAGAACATACGTATGAATAAAGCATGGCCACTGCTTTCAGGAACTCAGGCTTGTTGGGGAGAATTCATTCCACTGGTGGGGTTACAAAGGCAGGACTTTTCCTATCAATGCCTTAGTCTCTCCTCAGTTTCACTGCCACATCATCGTAAATAAATGTAGTCTGTAACATAAAGCTGCTTAAAATCAGCAAAAAGCATTAATCCTGTAAGTCAGTAATAAAAACTACTGCCACTGTAAAACAAAGATTATCATAACAGTGCAATTTACTATAGGAGTTGGAAACATTTATATCTGGAAATGAATTAAAAATCTGAAATCTTAATGATTTGTGAAAATTTTGTATTTATATATTATATAAAAATAGAAAGTTACAGGTAAAGACTGAAAGTGCTACAGTGTCTAATATGTACTGAACATCCAAAGAGTCACAGGATTATAAAATATTGTCTTTTGCAAGGTTAGATGCTCTCTGAATTGGTCCTGGCCTAATTATTATGCCTAATGTTTATACAGGGCTTTGCGGTGTGCTAAGTTCTTTTGGACATAGGCCATTTGATTCTCAGAACAAATGTTAAAAGTAGAAATAGTATACACATCATATGGGAGAAAGTGAAATTTGGAGGTTAAATGAACTGATTGATAGTACACGCAGCCAAAACCAAGGCCCTCTAGTCCTTTGCCAGCATGACAAATAAATGAATAGCGAACTACTACGTGGTTCTACTGATCTACACCTTTGTTAAGAAAGACCTGAAGGTACACTATCTCAATCACTGGTACTTGAGGAGCTGGAAGAATCATTATGTATACTGTTGTTCTCTGATATTCAAGAGGAATTGTTTCAGGATATCCCACAGATACCTAAATCCAGGGAGACTCTATACACAGCTTTCTATACAATACGTATCGGAGAAAGGATCTTGCTTTGTTGTCAAGGCTGACCCCAAGTTCCTACTCACAAAGCTTGTTAGCAGCAGAGCTAAAGTTAGTATTCAAGTCACTAACACTAATGGATTTCAACTGGCCCCTCACCAAAGGACACTGGCAATGTCCAGAGACATTTTAGTTTGTCACACTGAGAGGGTGCCAAAGACACATCAGGGATAGAGGCCAGGGATGCTACTAAACTTCTTACAAGAGGATCGTGATTCACAACAAGAATTATCTGGTCTAAAAAATATCAAGAGTACCAAGGTTGAGAAATTGAGACTGGAACTGTACTTCATCAGATCTATATAACTGATTTTACCTTTAACACACTCAGATAGTAACATGTTAAAGCAGATTATTTCTCTACAGGCAATAATTCAGGCAAATTTAAAGACCCAGTTGATGTGATTCTGTGTGCAAAGGAATACGACAGATCAAAAATATAGAACATACGCACCAGGAGCCAAAGCCCAGCGGTCTCCTATCATAATCCGGTAGGTCTGGAGCAATCTTACAAGCCTGCATGTTCAGGTATTTAAATATGTGGATCTTGCCTTTTATGCATATCTAAATAAAACAGCACACAAATGCAACCAAATGACTACCCATCTGAAATACACATATTCTTTTTTGTAAAATTACAGCCAGCTTTTTACATAATGTAAGTTGGCACTAGAAAACATTTATTTGTTAAGTATGTAATGTAACATTAACAAAATTAATTCTAGCCAGGCACAGTGACACACACCAGTAATCCCAGCACTAAGAAGCTGAGACAGGAGTAGTACAAGCTCAAGTCCCATTTGGGTAACTCAGGAAGACTCTGTCTCAAAATAAAAAATTTAAGAAAGGGCTTGGGATGTAGCTCACTGGTAGAGTGCCCCCAGGTTTAATGGTTTAATTTCTCAGTTTCATTTAGAAAAAAGAAAACACACACACACACACACACACACACACACACACACACACAATATATAAAATTTGGTTCAGTGCTATTTTAGGTATTTAGCTAGTAAATATATTTTTGTTTTCTAGTCACTAGTACGTTTTAGTAACACAGAAACAATATATATTACGAACTATTAGAACAGGAACTACATTTATTACACTCTGCATCCTCAGGAATTTAAAAACTTCTCTCTCATACATTATGCTGATATCTTTGGATTTTAGAAATCTAGTAACTATATATATGCTTTTGAACCTGCTTTCCATAGGAAAGCAGTGGGAAATGACAATAAAGTTATATATATGTTTCTATTATTATCTGTCCCACAAGTCTAAATGAATTCCTTAAATTAATGAAGTTTAAATGTAAGTTTTACAGACATTATAAAGAGTACTATAGGCTTCCATAAAATTATCAATAAATTGCACAGTTTAAAAAATAGCTACAGTGAAAATTATGGGCTGTTACACATTTTATAGGCTGTAGGATGTCTAGAATCTCTATGTAAACCTACCTTATAATTATGTTATTACTAGTTTCATTACTGTCAAATGAATAAACCGGCTAAATAAGGAATTTACGATTTTTGAAAACAAAAAGGACAAAAAACAATGGTAACAAGAATACACTGATAATCTTTACTTTGGAAAGGTATTTTTACTTGTCTCTAGTCTTTATGTTCTTTATATTCAATTTTTGCTAGAAGAAAATTAAGGTAAGTTAATTCTTCTTCTTTTTTTCTTGATACTGGTGATCAAATCCAGTGCTCCACCCTTGAGCTACATCCCCTCAAAATAAATATGTTTCATTTTGAGACATTTTCACTGAGTTGCCCAAGCTAGCCTAAAAATTGCAATCCTCTGGCTTCAGCCTTCTAAATTCAAGCACGTGCTGCCATGCCTAGCTCAAATTTTATTAGAAAGACAATTTCAGAATTCCTCAAATTAAAAATAACAAATTAGTGAAAGGAAAAACATTCTGGGAGTATTACCCATCTTCCACCCCATTTATTCAAGGCTTCTATAGAATGTGAAATAATTTTCAAAGAACTTAATTTACAAGAGAAAGATAAATGCACATTATTACATTTTATCCTTTGTCAGAAAAAAAAGTCCACAACCTGTTTGCACTGTGGTTTACCTGTGCAGGAGGTGACTGGAGTGGGTTGTTATCTAAGGTGATCACCTGCAGGTGCCTGAGGTTCCGGTAACAAACGGGGATTGCTGTGATTTTATTGCAGGAGAAGTCTAAACGTATCAACGGCAACTCTGCAAGCTCTGCATGAGGGGTAAATGGAAATGAAAAATAACAATATTTTAGAGCTACACAATTTTTACATAAACTTCCAGGTAAATATGGTGGATTGAATAGGTATTTACTTAGATTCTTGGTGACTAACTGATATAACAGTAGCGTAAATTAAAATCTAGTTACCTACAGACAATACCAATAAAAATCAAGCAGTTTGACCCCACAAAAAGGCACAGAAAACTAGGCGTGGTGGCGTACACCTGTAATCCCAGCACTCGGGAGGCTGAGGCAGGAGGATCATTGTGAATTTGAGACCAGCCTGGGCTACAAAGTGAGCTCAAGGCCATCCTGAACTGCATAGAGAGACCCAGTCTCAAAAAGACCAAAAAATAAATAAATAAATAAAAGAAACACAAAGGCACAGAAATTCTCAGAAGCTAGATGCCCAAAAATGACAAAAAGGCGATTAGATGACAGTCTATATAAGAGCAGTTAGATGTCTAGCCCTCTCCAACACCTATAGGTGTCACAAGTTATTCTCTAGAGAAGAGGAATCAAAAGGGTTCTCAGTGCAGGAACCCCAAGACCAATGTAAAGTAAAGCCAGGAAAAAAGGGGGGATTTAGGTGGAAATCTCACACTGAAGGGTCATCTTTCAGTGCTTTCCACTGCAGCTCACCTCACCCCACATTCTAAACGTCAGCAGTTAGGAATTCACACAATAACATGGAAAAAAATGGAGACTTTCTCTGAAGAAACTATGCAGTCCCATACAGGAGGCCGTTAGATATCAACAGCAGATTTCTGAAAATAAAACATCCAGCTTGCTTCTTAATTACCCTTCTACAATTTCTGCCCAGTATACTCAGAGCTTTTACTCTACTGCAATCAGACAGAATTTTAGAGAAGTCTCCAACAACACGAATGACAAAAATCAAAACCAACTAACCTACAAAAAAGGAACTAGAAAAAATGAGTTACTATTATTATATTTGCTTTGGAGATTAAACGCAGGGCCTTCACGTTGGGCTAATTTTACATTTTAAAACAAAGTCTTGCTAACTTGCCAAATTGCCTAGACTGAGCTTGTCGAACTTGGGTGATTCTCCTGCCTCAGCTTCTCAGAGTTTTGGGATTACAAGTGTGTAAGTAGCTGTATATAAACAAAAGGAAAATTTGAAAAGTTGGAATTAGTATCATTAATTTCAGAAAAATAGGGTATCAAATCACTGAAATATAGAAAGGATTTTTTTAGGCCAGGTGTGGTGACACACCCCTGTAATCCCAGCACTTGGGAGGCTGAGGCAGGAGGATCCTTGTGAGTTAGAGACCAGCCTGGGCTACAAAGTGAGCTCAAAGCTGGCCTGAATGCACAGTGAGACCCCGTCTCAAAAAAAAAAAAAAAAAAAAGGATTAAAAAAAAAAACTTATTTACAAGAGTTTTCACAAATAAAAAACGTGATTGTATAAACATAAAATTCAGAATGAATTCCTAAAATTAAAAATGCAAGAATGGTTGGAACTATTTCACTAGCAATGAGAAAGGAACAATAATAAAAAAATCAAAGACATCTAACATTCAATTATAAAATATGAACAGAGAGGAAGAAGGGAAATTATCAGAGAAGTCTAAGACCTCTGAATACCACCAAGTATCCAGCACAAGTAAAAACAACTCTTACTGTGTATATCATCAAAAAAGCTCAAAGCATCAGGAATAATGGAAAGATGTTAAAATCTGCCAGAGTGAAGAAGTTGGTCACAAAAGAGAATTACAAATAGCAATAACATACTTCCCATCACCTATTTTTAACACTGAAAGCTAAAATGAAAAAAGACTTAAACACAGTTAAGAGAACACAGTTTTCAACCAAGAATCTATATACAAATTATCAATCAAGCAACAGCACACACTAAAGATAGGTTTTTTCACGTAAAGTCTCAAAAAAATGTTCACTCATGACAACGTTCTCAGAAAGTTACTAAAAGATGTCCTCCAGGAAAACAGACAGCAAACAAAGAAAAGGAGTTATGTGGAGCCCAGGAATGGGACCATTCAACACGAAAGCAGGCAAGCTGGGAGGACCACTGGAGAGCAGCTGCCCACAGGAGAAAGGCGAACAGGAAGAGAAGGGACAGGGAGATCAGCAGGAAAAAACAAGTGAGATGAATTACTAACATCAGAACAACAAAATATGCAAGAAAAAAATAAGAGTACCTCACTTGAACTCTTAGGAAATAATGTTTATATAGCTAGTGTAAAGACTGGGTGATAATCTAATTAGGTTTTTGTTAGCTTT
The DNA here is from genome assembly GCA_004027595.1 of Dinomys branickii. Classification (NCBI taxonomy): domain Eukaryota; kingdom Metazoa; phylum Chordata; class Mammalia; order Rodentia; family Dinomyidae; genus Dinomys; species Dinomys branickii. The sequence goes on from PVLD010002073.1 coordinate 76,882, forward strand.
TTGATGTAGTACTAGTGGCCGAACCCAGGGCCTAGTGCCTGCTGAGCAAACACTATACCAGCACCAAATTAATCAAAAGTTGTGATAAAACCACACTGGGAAGATGGGGCAAGGGAAGTAAAGGTATAATACAGTGATCGTGGAGGGAAATAAAACCCTTATCTATTAATGAACATAAATGTCAAATTTGAGAAGTGTACCAGCAAATATCAGCAGAAAGAATCAAAGGAGTTAATGAGGGTAGATGGCTCTAGCCACTGAAACTGGGGTGTGGGGAGATCTGAGGAAGGGGGATATTATTACTTGTTTTAGGTAGTTTTTGAGTGATGTACTATATTATTTAGTAAAAATTAAAATTAATTTAAAATCAAAATGACAACATAATAGCTGTAACATGGTATCTACCAGATGTCATTATGTTTGAGATTAACATGAACTCGTGTGACTATTAGAACAAAGCTCTTGCTAGCTCAGTATAACTGTGTATGCTATTACAAAACAGCTGTGAAAGAACATTTAAAAACTAACAATGAGATTCATAATTTTCTTGTTAGTTTATAGTCAAAATAATATTTAAAAATAAAGTAGAAGATGGAACTATTATACCATACTGTAACTGTCACCTGAAACCCCCAATTTTCATTTTTTTCAAAACTGTTTCCATTAATTCTCATGTTGGTAAATCTTATTACATGAGTAAGACACTTTTTTTTTTAGAAGGGTCTTGCTATCTAGTTCAGGTTGGTTTTGAACTTAATGTAGTCCAGGCTGGCCTCAAACTCTCAGTGATCCTCCTGCTTCAGCCTCCCGTATGCTGGGGTCACCTGTATGCACTGCCACATCCATACATGAGTAAGACTTTAAATATCACTGAGAGCAGGGCTTCCTCTAGATAATCTTAGAATGGATTTGGGGTTAAAGGTTCATATGTCATGACCTTTGTTCTAGCCACATTCTTGAGCTGTAGCAAAACCCAGGAGGAAATGAAAAGGGCCCTGAAGATAAAAGGTTGTGAAGGTTACTGAAGAAGTTTCATGAAAGGAAAGATGCGCAGGCAGTGTGGCAGTGCTAAGTGGATAGAAGTGAAATAGGAAGGTAATTTTCTTACATGTTTAATTGGGATCAAAAATGTCAAATACTTTTTTTCTTGGTCTATTTTAGACAGGGTCTCACTATGCAGTTTAAGCTAGCCTTGAACTCACTTTGTAGCCCAGGCTGGCCTCAAACTCTCAGTGATTTTCTTGCCTCAGCCTCCCATGTACTGGGATTAAAAATACACTTCTATGTTAGACTAAATATGATACCAGACCAAAGTGATTTACATAATTAGATTCTACAATGAAAGCAAAATGTCATTAGTTAACTTACTGTAATTGTAAAATGTTTGGAAGAAAAAAAAAATGTTTGGAAGAACAGAGAATACTGCCATGAAAATGATTTCTGAACATTTCATATCTTTATCTATACATTCTAAAGGATAAACTGGGGAAAGTAGGTGAGAGTACAGATTAAATAAGAGTTGCCATGAACTAATAACTAGCTATACAGAGGTTTGTTTCTCTCATTTATATATGAAATTTTCTATAATAAAAAATTTTAAATATACTGAGTCTACTAAAACAATGGTTCTTCCCATTCTTACTTTCATTTATAGCTTTTTTCATGAACTTGTACATGTGAAAGATTGATAATTTGTCTGTTTATTTATTTTTGAGACAGGGTCTTGCTATGGTCCAGGCTGCCCCTAAACTCACTATATATTCCAGGCTGGCCTTGCACTCAAATTCAAACTCGTGGCAATTCCCCTGACTCGGCCTCCCCGACTGCTGGCATTACAGGCATGTGCTACCATACCCAGCTTATTTAATCATTTTGTCATTCAGATATAAACACGAGAGTTTACAGACAGCCTAAGATAGCAAGTCTCCTGATGCAGCCTCTCCCCTCATTCATTATTCACTCTACATAGATCACTTCACCTCTAGTCGAGGGTAAAGTTTTTTTTGTTTTTTTTTTAAATAAAAGTACAAAAACATATTAACAAACAGACACCAATTAGCATAAAAAATAGTACAATCACAACTAATCTATAGACAAGGTGACATGGTCTCAAGAGTGGTTATTGCTTTATCCATTGATATCTTCGAAGTGTAAATATATGAACCCATATACAGACATGCAAATTTAGTCAGACAATCCTCTCAACAACAGAAAAAACACAAAAACCAAAAATCCAAAGACAAAAAACAAAACAGGCAAACAACAACAACAACAACAAGGGGTAAAGTTGATTTCGGCTCCAAAGTCCATTTTTAAGTCAGTGCTGGCTGTAGGAATGCTTTTCATTACATAAGACCACTCCCTTATTAAATATTATTAATACATTTCTCCCACAGTCATACTGAAATTTCCAGCAGCCCTACCATGAGTTACCAATTACATCAACTGGTCATTCCTAAAAGCAAAATCAGTGGTTAATAGTTATCAAAACTTTTTACTGAAGGCTACGGCTGCAGCTCAGTGGTACAGCACTTGCAACACGCACAAGGCTCTAGATTCAATTACCAGTACTGACACAGAAACAAAACTTTTCACTGAAGAGCCCTTAAGAATCTACAACAGAGGCAGGGCGTGGTGGCGCAGACTTCTAATCCCACTACTCAGGAGGCTGAGGCAGGAGGCACTGAGTCTGAGGCCAGCCCGGAATACACAGTGAGTTGAAGGCACACAGCGAGACCCTATCTCAAAAAAAATCTACAATAGAACAGATACCACTATTAAACAAAGCATCAGATCTCAAACACTGGCCTAACTTAAACACTTTTAGGGCTGGGGATATAGCTCAGTGGAATAAGCGCTTGCCTAGCAAGCGCAGGGTCCTGAGTTCGATCCCCAGTACCGCAAAAAAAAAAAAAAAAAAAAAAAAAAAAAAAAACAACTATAACTTAAACACTTTTGTCTTCTGCCCATTAGTCTGAGGTCTTTAAAACAAAAAGACAAATAATAAGACATTATTTCAGTTTCTTACCTTCAGGCAAACATACTAAGTGATTTCTTCTCACATTAAGGTCTCGCAAAGCCTCCAGATTACCAATTTGGGAAGGTATAGTCTGAATTTCATTGCAGCTGACATCCTATTTCAAAAGGATACAAAGTAAAGATTGTTCTTATTGCTTGCCTGCTTTAAACCATCAAATGAAATTAGACAGGATAATATCAGAGTCCTTCTCAGTACTAAAAATTTGTGCTTCTGTGTCTAAACTAATTCCATACCTTGTATTCACATTCACCCTGAACACTGACCAGCACTGGGGTGGGTGCAGCTCTCTGACGCAGCGCTCACCAGCGTGGGCAGGGCTTTGGGTCTGGTTCCTGCCACCACGAAAAATCAACTTGCACAGGATTTAAAAATTATGTTTAAAAAGTAAGTTTTGACTGATTCTGTACATTTTATATAGATTTACATGAATTTTTGAGAACTATAATTAAATGACTTAATATGTGAATAGGAGGCCTACACTATTAGATCAAAGGAAAATATTGGTCAAAAGGTAAAGTAGGAAAAAGTACAATATAAAAATAAACATTTTATTTTCTATTATTCTGAGAAACTAGGAAAACAAATTGATACAATTATTTGGAAGAAAAAAACCCCATCTTCAAAATACCAGTTTGACTGATCAAAAATATAAATTAAAATGACTCAAATTATCAAACTGAATGTGTGGGGAAAATACACACATGGGGCTGGGGTACAGCTTGGCAGCAAGGCACCTGCCTGGCAAGCACAATGTCCTAGTTCCCAGTTCCAAAAAAAAAAAAGAGAAAAAGAAGAAAAAAATATATATACATACAGTACTAATAACTCATAGGCTATGAAAAACATAGGGACTAGTCTATTAGCATCTGATGAAACTGTTTTGTTTTTTGAGAAAGTGTTTTTTTGCACTGGGAATCAAACTCAGGGCCTCACACTTGTCAGGCAGGCGTTGCATGGCTAAGCTACATCCCTAGCCTGACAGGGTTTCACTATTCAGTTCAGGCTGGCCTTGAACTCATAGCAACCCTACTGCCTCAGCTTCCCAAGTGCTAGGACTACAGATATACACTACCATACCCAACTCCATGAATCTGATGGGGTTCTGATAGACAGGTTCCAAGATTAGTAAATTCAGAATTCCATGATTCTGACAGCCAGAATAATTTGTAAACCCACTATCATGTAAAACAGAAGGAAGACTCCTAGGTTAATAAATCATCCAAGCTGCACATTAACCTGTAAAATTCTTCCAATATATAAGTAACATTTAGTCAGATTACTTCAGTAAAAACTTCAGTAAGATTCAGACATTACTTTTTAGTGTTCCCAAAATACTCAAGAGAAAACAATGCAACTTTCACTTTCCTGCTAATTAGTGCCTGAAGCACAACCAGGAGCTACACTTTCTAATCCAATGTTCTAGGCAACCAAGGCTAGAGGTTCTAAAAGGTGGTGAAAAGGCAGAAAAATTCAGTTTAACCCAAAAGGTGGCAACAATTTATAAAACATCTTTTAGAAAACATATGTTGAAAGACATCATTTACTTTCACTGAAAAATGAGGCAGAACAAAGGGCAGAGACAATTTAGATGTTGCAGAAAGACCATCAGGGAGGAGTCAGGAGCTTGAGGGACTCTTCTTCCATCAAAAGTTCTTTGTATGATGGGCAGGATAAAAACTACAGGCAGCTACTGAAAGGCATCTATCTTTTGAGTAAGTGGGACTGAAAAAGCAGAAAATAAAGGCGCGCGTGGTGGCACATGCCTGCAATCCCATCACTTGGGAGGCTGAGGCAGGAGGATCATTGTGAGTTCGAGACCAACCTGGGCTACGAAGTGAGCTCAAGGCCAGCCTGAACCTCATAGCAAGACCCTGTCTCAGAAAGAAAGAAAGGACGTGGTAGGGCAATGGAGATGAGGGAGGAAAAAAACTGAATGATCAAATGGACCATCATCTGTGTAACTGAGTAACGTGAAGGTAACATTACGTAGGACAGCATCCAGAGCTAATTCCCTTCTATGTTCTCTATAATTTGTATTTCCTCAATCATTTTTGTATTAACAGAAGTGAAGATAACTTTGTTATGCAGCATCCAGTGCTGATTCCCTACTATCTTCTCTATAATTTGGTATTTCCTGTTTGTGTGTTAACTAGTGTGAAGATGACATGTAATACAGCATCCAGTGCTAATTCCCTGCTATGTTCTGTATAATTTTGTATTTTCGATATTGTTTATGGCTTGTTCTGGTTTGTATGTCTCCATTCTTTTGTCTATAAAATAAAAAAAAAAAGAAAGAAAGGAAGAAAGAAAAGTAGAAAATATAAAGTTTTAAATGACTTGAAAATAAGAATTTGAATTTGAGTATAATTTATAACTAGCTCATGTTATTAATCCAAAGTCTGAATAAATGCCAACAAATGTACATTCTGGACATTTCCTAGGTTTAAGTAGCTCTAAAACTAGTCTAAAATCTAGACTGCAGGATTTTTTATTTTTGGTCTTTTTGAGGCAGGGTCTCACTATGCAGTTCAGTCTGGCTTTGAGCATACTTTGTAGCTCAGGCTTGTCTCGAACTTACAACGATCTTCCTGCCTCAGCCTCCTGAGTGCTGGCATTATAGGCGTGGGCCACTATGCTCAGCTTAGACTGTAGCTTTAAAGTCTGTGGGTTTTTACATATAGCTTCTTATATGCAAAATACTGTAAAAAGTGCCCTAATTTGTCCATTTAGATTAACATTATATAACCTTTTCTGTTTATGATAAACATCTTTGTAAATAACCCCACAAGAAACTAGACTCTTAAATCTCAATGGTCAGAATTTTATTTGAGCATTTCAGAAATATGAAACATATGATTTACTATCAAGATAACTGGTTCCAAATTCTACTGCTATGTAACCTTGGGCAAATTATTTAACCTGAGCGGTACTTTCCTTAGCTATAAAATGAAAACAATTTTAGCACTCAGCTTATATTAATCACAGTAATTAAATGAGAAAATTATTTTTCCTTTTTCTCCTGGTACTGGAGATTGAGCCTAGAGTTTTCATACTGAGCTATATTATCCCATCCCCTTCCTATTTTTTACTTTGAAACATGATCTCATTAAGTTGCCCAGGCTGTGCTTGAACTTGCAATCCTCCTGGTTCAGCCTCCCAGAGTGCTAGGACTATAGGCATGTACCACTACGCTCGGTGAGAATGGGCTCATTCCTGTACTCAGAACATTTACGTAAGAGACAGTCTCTTATAACTTACAATAGATGGCAGGTGAATTTTAAGTAAACACCTTAGAAAAATATATGGCAGTAAGTTATTTTATAGTTATAGTAAGACAAACAAAACAGCTTAATTTTTTTTTTTTTTTTTGGTCTTTTTGAGACAGAATCTCACTATGCAGTTCAGGCTGGCCTTGAGCTCACTTTGTACCCAGGCTGGCCTCAAATTTGCAACGATCCTCCAGCCTCAGCTTCCTGAGTGCTGGGATTACAGGCATACACCACCACGCTGGGCTCAAAAGCTTGACATTTTAAGTATCCATTCTCCTACATAACTAAATGAAAATTAGAATACTGCTGGTATTAAAGCTGGTGTGGTGGTGCACACCCGTAATCCTAGTACCCTGGAGGCTGAGGCATGACAGTCATCACAAATTTAAGGTCAACCTGGGCTATATACTGAGTTCAAGGCCAGCCTACACTAAAAAGCAAGACCCTATCTCAAAAAATTAAAAAAAAATTAATATTACAAAATTTAACTTGAAAAAAATCAAATGTAGTCAAATGTAGTGTTAACTAATATCACAAAAGTTTAGTAACATGGAAATCATTCAATATTGGTTGGTATATAATTCTAATCACATTTCTCTATTTTGTATATGTGAGATTTGTACTTTTGGTCCTCTCTTAAGGAATTGTCAAGGAATTGAGCACTGATCACTTAGTACTATATAGTTCATGACTAACATTGGAAAAAAACTCAAAACCACATCTTAAGAATAGATTGTTAACGTATGGAAGAGTATGGTATGGCTGGAGACATACTGCACAATCGAAAGTTAAAATATTAACTTACAAGTTCCGTCAAATGTCTGAGACGTCCAATTTCTTCTGGAAGTGAGACCAATTTGTTATTACTAGCAATTAAGACTCTCAATGGCAAAGTACACAAGTGTACTGGCAATGTTGACAGTTGGTTCCGACTAAATGAGTAAGAAAAGAGGAGTCAGATGCTACCACTGAAGAAAAATTTCTGTCTCTCTCATTCTAGATTCAAATCTAAGTAAACAGGTTACCAGATTTGTATTCTAAGTCTTCATTTCATCAGTTGTCAGCTTTGTAGGTTTACACATAGCCCTGAACTTATCTGGGTTATATGAAGATTGCTCATCCATAAACTAACTATTTTTATAGCTTGCCGTGGGGATGCACACCTTTCTCCCAGTGCTCTGGGAGGCTGAGACAAGGGACCTGAAAGTTCCAGTTCAATCTGGGCAAACTTAGCAAGACCCTGTCTCAAAATAAAAAATAAAAAAACAGATGGAGCTGGACATGGTGGCACATACCTATAATCCCAGCACTGGGGAGGCTGAGGCAGGAGGATCACCATGAGCTCAAGGTCAGCCTAGGCTACATAGTGAGTTCAAGTGGAGTTGGTTCAATGCAAGCATTAAAATATTTATTAACTGACTGAAAAAATCATTTAAACAAATGCCTCTAGAGCCTGGCGTGGTGGCACACGCCTGTAATCCCAGCACCTGAGAGGCTGAGGCAGGGGAAGACTGAGGCAGGAGGATCATTTTAAGTTCAAGGCCAGCCTGAGCTACAAAGTGAGTCCAAGACCAGCCTGAACTACACAGTGAGACCCAGTCTCAAAAAGAAAAAAAAAAAACAACTTATAACTTTGTTGCAAGAATACACAGTGAGACTGCCTGGCCAATGCAAGGTCCTGAGTTCGATTCCTGATACCAAAAAAATAATACATAGTGAGACCCTGTCTCAAAAACAAAATCAAACCAAACCAAACAAATCAAAACAACTAAGTACAAAGTAGCTCAATGCAAAGGCCCTGAATTCAATTCCCAGTACCATATACAAAAACAAAAACAAAACACTGGCAAAAGCTAAGCATCAGCTGGGCGTGGCAGCACACATCTGCGTAATCCCAGCACTCTGGAGGCTAAGGCAAGAGGATTGCAATGAGTTTGAGGCCAGCCTGGGGAAACGTAGTTAGTGCAACGTCAGCCTGAACTACAGAGCAAGACTCTGTCTCAAAAAAAAAAGAAGTAACTCAGGAAAACAGGGTTTAAAAAGTATATAAATATACTACAATAAATTATTACTTTAAAAATATTTCCAAAGGATATTTTATGACAAGAGGAAAATGCTTTAAACTTTTTGACTAAAAGCCTGGAAAAACAGGAGAAAAAGATCACCTATAATAATATAACTCAGATAACAACATTTTGATAAATTTATACTTTTCTATATTTATACACATTCTCAATTAGCTTTTTAACCTCCGCATGCCTGCGAAATAAAATAGTTCTTACAAGACGTGAAAAAATGAAGGTGAGCTGAATAAATGTATTTATATATTCAGAACTTAGATGTCTTTTTTTTTTTTTTTCAGGGATGGAACTCAGGACCTTATGCTTGCCAGGCAGGTGCTGTGCTGCTGAGCTATTGCCCTGCCCTTATTGAGAACTTAACACACAAAAAATAGTAGCAAGAACCAAATGAAGTAATATATATGTATTTTTTAAAAAATTCTTTTTTGGTCTTTTTGAGGCAGGGTTTCACTACGCATTTCAGGCTGGCCATAAACTCACTCTGTAGCCCAGGTTGTCCTTGAACTCATAGCAATTCTGCCTCAGCCACCCAAGTGCTAGGACTACAGGCATTTGCCACCACATACAGCTACATCTACTATTCTTACTTTTTTGTGACACAATATTTTTCTATTTCATTTAGATCTCTTCTAGCTAAGTAAACAGTTTAATATTCTTATTTGGTGAAATGAATGTGAAAATGTAACTGGAGGACCACTATTACAAGACTTCTGCACACTTCCTCAGCTAACGAGTATGGTTTGTCAATGAGTGCTAAGCCAAAAATAAAGAGAGAAAATAAAGCAATATATTCAATATATCTTAAGGACACATACAGAAACTGCCGATATGAATAGATAACATAAATGCTCATAAACACTGAAATAAGAAGAGATTAGGAAAAAGGAAGACTGTTTAAAACAAAAAGTTTTTTAAAAAACAGTATTCTTACCTAATATTTAAGAATGTTAGAGCTTGCAAGTTTATAATTGCTTCTGGGATATACCGAATACAATTTTGGTACAAGTTGAGATTTTCAAGAGAAACAAAATGACATGCTTCTATAGGAATTTCTGAGAGGCGATTTCGTGATAAATCTGAAAAAAGAAATAAATTTAAAATCAGTCCTGATAGCTGATTCAAACATAAATTAATAAGTAGGTTTTGTGATAAATATATTTTAATTTTCCAGAGTTTCTACTGTGGAGTTGGCTTAGTGCAAGTATCAACATATTTCTTGACTGAATAAGTCAGTTAAACATATGCCTCTAACTCGGTTGCTGGAAAAAGATTATTTTTTTCCTCTTTGTAGACTGAACCAAGAGCACCTTCACTGAGTTACCATCTCCTTAGTCCTTTTCCAAGTTTTTATTTATTTCATTTCTGGGGCAGTATTGAGGATTAAAGTTAGGGCTATTGCACTGAGCTCTACCCCCAGGCCTTTTTTATTTTTTGAGACAGTGTCTTACTAAGTTGCTAAACTGCCAAGGGTAGGCTCAAACTTTTGATCCTCCTGCCTCAGCTTTCCAGAGCTCTGGAACTGCTGGGATGTACCACCACACTTAGCCAACAATTCCTTTTGAGTTTCCGCATATACTAAGAAATAAAACCATTATCCTTTGCAGATACATGCCAGGATATGGCTCAGTGGCACAACACCTGCCTGGCAAGTATAAGGTCCTAAGGGTCGTAAGTTCGATTCCTAGCACACACACAAAAGAAGCTTGAGCAGATACAGTAATAGAAGTTCAAAGACAGCTACCTAAAGACTGTATCAAAGTCTGTATCACTGGCCTGTGTGTTGGTTGCATCTTTCTAATTCAAGCACTTTGGGAGGCTGAGGTAAGAGGATCACAAGTTCCAGATGAGCCTAGGGAACTCAGTGACTTAGCTAGAACCTGTTTCGTATAAAAAAATTAAAAGGTTGGGGATTTAGCTCAGTGTAAACACCTACACCCACACCCTGCCACACACAGATTATATCACTAAATTCCACATATCTTAGGAAAGAAATGGATTCCTAATTCATCTTTCCAGAGGCACAGAAAACACTCTCAGTTTTAATAAAAGCAAAACAAAAAACATTATCCTTTTCTTCACCAGTTGATTATCAACATCTTGTAACCTTCGATAGCATTGGCAATAGATGAGGCAGTCTGAATGTCAATAAAAACAAATGCACAGGGCATGGTAGGAACTACATGTCTATAATCCCAGTTACTCAGGAAGCTCAACTAGGAGGACTGCAAATTCTAACCCAGCATGGGTGACTTAGCAAAGTAAGAAACAAAAAGGACTGAGGATATAGCTCAGCGGTAGAGCTCTTGCTTGCCTAGTAGGTACTAGGCCCTGGATTCCAGCCTCAGTACTACCAAAAGAATGATAATAATTACAATGAAGTGAAAAACCACTGCACATATCGAACTACATTGAGTTTATAATGGCATACTCCAAATATATGACACAGAACCAATTGGTTTTCTTGTAAATGACAAAGTGAGAAGGATCAAACATTTACTGTGCATTCCCTATGCAGATAGAGCATTGAGTAACCAAAGAGATGAAGAAAAGCACCTCTAAATAAGGCATCCTAACTATGAATGAAACAGAATGCCAGGATATCAACATTTTGCAACCCCCAGGGTTTTTGTGGTTTTTTGAGACAGGGTCTCACTGGGCAGTTCAGGCTGGCCTTGAACTCACTGTGTAGCCCAGGCTGGCCTCGAACTCACAATGATTCTCCTGTCTCAGCCTCCCAAGTGCTGGGATTACAGGCGTGTGCCACCACATCTGGCGCAACCCCTAATAATAAATGGAGCTAGAACTAAACAATCTGGCTATCTTTATAAAAAAGCAATCAGAAATTACTATATATGCATCCCACTAGAACAGAATATCACCTTGGATTTTGCCAAAGGGACAGAACCTGAGTCTAAAGTTGCTTCTGTATCAGCTGAGAACTTTTAAGGAACATATAGAACAGAAATGTAAGTTGATATGTGGCTATACAATAAGTCTTTGGCTTACTAATCAGTTCAGTTCAGTTCCAGAGACCATTCCTAAGTGTGACTAGTTTGTCATCTGACAAAATGAGCCTTATAGAGTACCTGTGAATCTTATATAGTACACTTGTGAAAGTTCTTGAATGTTTTTAAATTGGAGACTTACTGTACGTCATTATCCACTTAAATATACTGTGATGTTTATTTGCTTACCACTGTTTTCTCTCTTGTGTTTGTAGGAAAACACAAAAAAATCTTCAAGTTTCTGTTGGAAATTATATAGTGAGACTCCTGGGAGAACTTTCTCCAGATGGAGCACTTGACAAGTATAGCCTTGAGTTCCTGCATATTTGCAAAGATTTTAACCGTACAAGTATATGCTGGCACAATTCCTAGTAATCTGCAGATGTTATTCTGCTGCCTTCTCTTCTCCAGTGTCACACAGTGACCAATCCAGGGCCTTGCTGATCACTTGTCTTCTGCCTGCCGACCACCTTTCATTCTTCACTATTATACCTTCAGTTGTTGCACTGCCTCTATTTGCTCTTTTTCCTTCTTTGTGTGTTCTTCTGGTTTGATATACTCTTCTACCTAATACTCTAAATCATGAATCTTTTTTTCCTCTTCTTTTTGAGACAGGATCTCATTCTGCAGTTCAGGCTGGCCTTGAGCTCACTTTGTAGCCTAAGTTGGTCTCGCAATGATCTCCTGCCTCAGCCTCCCAAGTGCTGGGATTACAGGCGTGCGCCACCACGCCCAGCTCAATTATTTAATTTTTAAATATTAGCCAATTTATCTTCAGTGAATTCAAGGCCACCCAGAACTGCATAGTGAAACCCTATCTCAAAAAGACAATTAATTAATTAATTAAAAATAAAAAATATTGATCTCAACTAAGCATGGTGGTGCAGGTCTGAAATCCCAGCACTCAGGAGGCTGAGACAGAAGGATGGCTGTGAGTTTGAGGCCAGCCTAGGCTACAAAGTGAGTTCAAGTCCAGCCTGAATTACAGAGTGAGATCCTACCTCAAAAAACAAAACAGCAACAAAAAGTTTAAATGTTGTCACCATAAAGAAAAAAATGCTGCTATGGGTTGTACCTTGATTTTCCTCCAAAGCCTCACACACTAATAGGTGGCTGGATCTAGGGTGTGTTTTTATCGATTAAGGTATAGGTGATAACTAAATCAGTCTGCTGATTTGTTGCACATAGGTCTGGGTGTGGGTAATTGCAAGGCTCACCCCAGGATGGGTGGCACCAACCAACAGGCTTGTCGCCCACATGGAACACAAAGGGAAGGATGGAGGCTGGCTCACTGCATTCTGCCTGCCCTTCCACAGACTGTTTTCTCTTTCTAGATGCCCCTCTGCCATGCCACCCTGTTTTCAAACCAACCACAGACTTAAACCTCTATAAACTATAAGCCAAATAAACCTTTTGTCTGAGTTACTTTTCTTGTTGCTGGGACAAAATACCCAGCACCCAAAGTTAAAGGGAGAAAGCTTTATTTAAGTTACAGTTTGTAGAGGTTTCTGTCCATAATCAGCTGGCTTTGCAGAGAACAGTTCATGGTGGGCAGTGAAATCAACAGATCCCAACTGCATTCTCCTGCCCCTTTTATACAATATCTAGGCTGCTGGGATTAGGGCAGTGCCAACCCACTCAGTGAACTCATCACACGCCCTTAATCCCAGCATCACACCTTCTAGATTCGGCCACCTCTGAAAAAGTCTTACAACCGCATGAGGCTTTGGGGGGACATCTACACATAAGCTGTAACACCTTTCCTCCTCTAACTTGTGGGAACTTGGTATTTTGTTTCAACAATAGAAAAGTAAAGCAAACACTTAAGGAGATAAATGTTTAACCTGACTTAAATGTGATATAACATACATTTCAAAAAATCACATAGCACCCTATAAATATGTACAAGTGTTTTGTTTTATGTATCAGTTAAAAAAACTAAAAATAAACATATAACCAAATAACTAAAAGCACAAGCAGTTAATAAATGAAACCAAATTATGTAAACAAAAGTTGAGATGGGTCACACTCAAATATTAGTGCTTTAGGAATATGTACCATGTAATAACCTTGTATCTTTTCATTTATTCTATAGTATAAAATGTTTTTAATTTATGATAGTCTCTTCCTTTTAAAAATATGCATAGCAATTTACTTGTCCACTTATTATCTGTATGGGCTTAGGGATTTTCATGTGTTTTAGTACAGCTATTGCCCCATATCTGACTATGAGAACTCCCCTTCAGGCCAGCTCCTATATCGTTCTGATGTTACCTTCATTTTTTGAAAATTTTAACACTTCTTTATATTCTGGCACAACAAGATGTTCCAGCATGTTATGGTTCATACATTGTGTCAACTTGGGGAGTCTAGAGGTTTGGCTGAGTGAGTCAGCAGGAAGCCACATCCTGAGCCTGTGGAAACGGAGGGCATGGAGATTGTGTGAGAGCTGCATGCCCCCTGGGTGGAGGTAGCCTGTTTACAAAGTAAGGGAAGAAAAGAGGCTGCTTGCTGCCATTCCTCCCTTTTGCTCTTCTGGTTTTGCTGTGCTCTGCTGCCATGAACGTTTGCTCTCTGCCATGTGCCACTCTGCCTCCGAGCCAGCCAAGTATGGACTGAAACCTCCACAAACTGTAAGCTAAATAAACCTTTCCATCCTTCCTTAACTTTGGGTGTTGGGTATTTTGTCTCAGCTATGAGAGAAAAGTAACCAAGACACAGTGTTTAGGTTTATCTTGCAACTTCCCTGCCCCAGTTCTGAAATCAGTTCTTTCTAATAAGCCTGTATCACAGAAATTTCTGTGGCAAGTTATGTGTGGGTGGGTAGAACAGGAGAAACTACCAACAATGAATGAAGCTGTACAACTGAATGACTGGAGTTGGTTTGTTTGTTTTTACTGTACTATGTGTTTAAAGTGTATAACACTCATGTTCCTTGTGTGGAGTTGGTATATGGACACCCCACACCTTAACACCCTCCCCATCTCTTGTCCCTTCCCGTCTGAGAGAGATTTAGCTCCCTACTTCCTATTATCTATCTTTTACTTACTTTGCTCTTTATTTATATTTTGGGTTTCTTATATAAAAGAAATCATGTAATATTTAAACTTATGTGTCTTATTTATTTCACTTAACATTATAGTCTCAAGGTGCATGTATTTCCTACAAGTTTCTCTTTCATTATGGCAGAGTACTACATTGTATATAAATACCACATTTTAAAATTTATTTATCTGTTGATGGACATACAGGCTGCTTCCAAGAATTAGGTATTAAGAATTGTACTGCTACAAACATAGATATGTATGGATCACTGTAATATATCTTCAACTCTTTCAAGAAGATGCCTAGAAGGGGAATGGCTGGTCAAATGGAATTTCTACATTTAGTTTTTCGAGGATTCTCCATAGTGATTTTGCTAGTTTACATTCCCACCACAGTAGAAGGGTCCCTTTTCCCCACTGCCTCACCAGCATTTCCCATTACTTGATTTCTCAGATGGCCACTCATTATGGAATAAGATGGAATTTCAGGGATGTTTTAATTTCCACATGTTGGCCACTTCTCTAATGGCCAACATATGGAACACTTCTTCATGAATTTATTAACCATTTGTACTTTCTCTGGGAAGTGTCTAATCATAGAAGCTACTAAATTTTGAAGGTTTTAGAGTGGTCTATTAAGCAGCAGTAAAAAAAGAAAACCAGAAATTTATACCTGGAAGGCAAGTGCTACTTTAACAAACCCTGAAACATCTGGCACTGGTTTTAGAATCAGGCAGCAGGCAATTGGTATCAGGGGCCACACAGCTTAGCAAAAGAACTTGAAAAGAAGTGGGGGGGAAATGCTACTTTGGGCTGGTGAAGAGAACTCTTAGCTCTGCCCTGGCAGAGGACTTAAGAGAAACTGTAACCTGCAGGAATGTTGTAGGTAGAAAGGGTACTAATGGATTTAAATTGCCACAAATACATGTGGCTATCTGTTGTAAAGCCTGTGGTTGAAGTTAAGAAATATGTGGCAAAGATCAAACAAAGATCAGCAAGCATCTTTAAATCTTTTTGTGCCCCCCTGCACACCCCCCCCCCCACTGCTCAAGGATTGAACCCAAGGCTCTGGGCATGCTAAGCATGTGTTCTACTAGTTAAGCTACATAACCAGTCCTTTACCTTAAATCTTGATAAGAAAAGGTATGCACATATTTATATACACGTATATAAGTCCAACAATTTTCTATCTAATTATTCTCTTATATTTAGGTATTATTGAAATATATTACATATTTTTCCTTTTCAAATAATGCAGAGGGAAAAAAAGCTTTCAACCAACATTTGGGGAGAGCAGTACTGGGGACTGAACCCAGAGCCTTGACATTGAGCTACATCTTATGATATTTTCCATTTTGAGATGGAATGTCAAATTGCTGAACTGCCCAGGTTGGACTCAAAACTTTCAATCCTCCTGACTCAGTCTCCCATAGTGGTTGGGATTACAGATATGTGCCACCCATACAGCTCCAATTAATTTTTAAAAACTATTTAGCTTAGGAAAGAACATGAATTTCTGTATCAGACAGGTTCTTGGTTCACCTAAGATTAGAAAGATGGACTCAATTTTAGGGTTTATAAAGTATGATCTATTTCTTACAGTATGCTTTTTAATCCTTTACAATGATTTTTAATCTCATCTTTCAGCTTTGCTGATCACTTAATCTCCAAAAGTTTTCAAAAACCATACCCTGAAGCAATACATAGAAAAATTATTTCTTAATTGAGACGAATGATAGAGCCCAACTATAGTCATGGCTCCACCGCTGATTCCTATCTTAAGCTCTGGAGCATCTCAGCATCTACCTCCCCTAGTGCTTCCAGCAAGAGGCTTTCCACCATTCAACTCTTTTTTTGGTGGGAGTGGAGGGGGGGGTGGTAAAAAGTATGCTAGTATGCTAAAAGGTATTTTCTTCCTATCTCAACTACCTGTTCAGCAATTTTATGATTTTATGAATTATGAGTAACTTTCCAGAGACAAACATGGAATCCAAAGACATAATAATGTGGACTCCTTTTTTTTTCCTGTCTTTTGGAGACAGAGTTTGACTGTGCAATTCAGGCTGGCCTTAAACTCACTCTGTAGCCCAGGCTGGCCTCAAACTTGCAGTGATCCTCCTGCTTCAACCTCCAACAGGCATGCACTGCCTTGCCTGGCAATAATCTCGGTTCTTAGACATGGAAGCTATTTTTGGGAAATCCATGGCAGTTTCTTCCCAATTCATTTTCAAACTTTTCTACTTCTTTTGAGGCTGGGATAATCACAAAGTATAGAAAGACAATATAATTTTTTGTGTGAAACGGTCTGTTTCCCAACTGGTCTCAAACTTGTCAGTCTCCTGGGAGAGCTGGAATTACAGGTATGGGCTACAGTGCCCTCAATCATACTTATTTTGCTGATATGATACTATTCACTTTTCAGAGAAAAACAAGGTTAAAAAAAAAACCCTTTAAAATGCTCCATTCCATATAATAGCTTCTGAATAACTTGATAGGTTCGTAATTCAAATATTTTTTAAAAAATAATTACAAATACACAGTTGTAGCATTTCAATGCTAGCTTAAAAAAAAAATCCTCATTTCCTTTCAGAGGAAGGCTACAGAGTTTTGTGTCTTCTTTCAGATGCAGACAAGACTGTTGCAAGCACCAATCTGGCTTCTTCCCAAAACGGTTACAGGAGCCAGAAGGGGAAAGAGAATGGAGAGTGACTAATTCATGGATACATAGTTTAAGGAACAATGACAAGAAAGTTAAGAGGATTTTTTTTTTTTTTCCGGTACCGGGGATCAAACTCAGGACCTTGCACTTGCCAGGCAAGCGCTTATGCCACTGAGCTATACTCCCAGCCCCCGAAGAAAGTTAAGAGATAGAGATAGTATTAATGAGTGAATAACCATGTGAATGTAACTATACCCCTGAACTCTGTTCTTAAAATTGTTAAACTAATAAAATTTATGTCGATTTTTACCACAACAAAAAAGTCAAATATGTAGGTAGAAAAGAAATGTTCAGGTAGAAAAGAAATGTAATCCAGTTATTTTCAGTGATACATAAAAATCTCTCAAAATTAAGAGCTTTTCAGATAACCATGTATCTTATGTTTCAGCAACAAATATACAAATCACAGAAACAAAAATCCAAAGTATCCTCAACTTCAAACGCCAAAAATCAGCCTCAAAGTTCTGTGACACGGTATGTTAGTTGTTTATTAACTTTTTCCTTCCTACATGTATTTCTCTTTGCCAAGGAGAAAAATATTTATATATATTTCATTCTATTCAGTTATGTATTCTATTCAATCAGATTTATTTAAGTCTTAATAGCTAAGTCAGGAAAATCTAGGTTCACTACAGTCCAAACATAAATTAATGATTTCAACAGTATGGTATTTATTAAGAAATGCTAGGACTGAAAAGTCTTATGTTCTCCCAGTAACTCCTTCAGGCCATCACATGATGACATCATCTTTCCCAAATAAAGGCCATCATACAATACAGTGCCATTACTTTCTATGAAGACAGCCCTAACATTCCACTAGGAATAGTAAGAAGACTAGAGATTGTGACAAATAATCTATGTAAGATTTTTTAAAATTGAGAAATGTAAAATTTAAAAGAATGTTGTAGTAATAATATCCTTCAGTACGTAACTGTCATAGTTACTTTTCTTACTGCTGAGACAAAATACCCAACCCTGAAAGCTAAAGGAGGAAAGGTTTATTGTAGCTTACAGTTTGTACAGTTTCACTCTACAGTCACCTGGCTCCAAGGCAGGGTTGCACAGTAGAGGAACATCACAGAGGAGAAATAGTTCATGGCAAAGCAGGCAGGGCAGGCAGAAGGGGCAGAAGGCAGCAAGAAGCAACCAATGGCAACTGCTCTTTCTGTCCTTTATATTCTATCCAGGCTTATACCCAGGGTAGCACACCCTGAATCCCAGCATCACACACCTTAGGTCCAGCCACCTCCAAAAAACCTCAACTATGACCACATGAGGCTTTGCAGAGACAGCTAGACATAAGTCATAACATTCCATCCCTGGTCCTTCAAAGACTCATGCACATCCCTTTACGCATAAAGCATTTAGTCCACTTCTAAGGGTTGCCAAAGTCCTAAGAGTTTCTACACTGCTGAAAAGTCCAAGTCCAAAATCTCCTCTGAGATGTAAGGCAAACTCTTAGCTGTGAGCCCTTGTACAGATGAAAAGAAAGTTGAACACTTACAACATATGATGGTACAACATAAACATTTCTTGTCCAAAAAGTTCAAATAGGGAAGTAGAGGGCTGGAGGTACAGCTCAGTGGGCTAAGTGCTTGCCGCTAAGCACTAGGGCCCTGAGTTCGATCCCCGGTCCCGAAAAAAAAAAAAAAAAAAAAGGGAACGGAAGTAGAAGGAAAGGGGAAGTTCAAAATTCACCAGGGCAAACATTAAGTCCTATAGTGCCATGTCCTTCACTGGGGCAATCTGTAGCAAATTGTGAATTCCAAAGGGCTTAGATGGCTCTGCCCCTATGTCACTGCTGGTGGTTGCAGTTCTGCTGGCTTTTCTCTTAGGCCAGATTTGCTCACTCCCTGCAGCTTTCCTCAGACAATCCATGCTTTGGCTTCTCCAAACTCTGAGGTCTCCAATTTCAGCTTCACACTCGCAGCTTCATATCCTGCCCTGTCAGGGGCACAAGTGATTGTCCTCCCAGGCCTGCTTCTGAAATCTGGGTGGAAGCCTTCCTGACCACACTATTCCTGCACTCTGCATGCACCTAAAATTAGCAACACATGGATGACACCAAGGTCTGCCACTAGCTGCAGCCATAGTCAGGCTTCCTCCTTTCTTGGCTGTAGGAGTCAAGTGCCTGGATTGCTAAGCACTGTGAACCCAATCCCAAGGAACAAATTCT
Organism: Dinomys branickii; assembly: GCA_004027595.1. Classification (NCBI taxonomy): domain Eukaryota; kingdom Metazoa; phylum Chordata; class Mammalia; order Rodentia; family Dinomyidae; genus Dinomys; species Dinomys branickii. Next base: position 96,216 of record PVLD010002073.1, read on the forward strand.
GTAGGCCACTGCCACTCTGGAACATGGTGCTCTGGGGCTCTCTTCTCAGAGCAAGATCTTTTACCTTTGCAATTTTGAGGCTGCAAAGGGTGGAGTCCCACTGGTTCTTGTGATGTCTTCAGGCCATCTTTTGTACTATCCTGTTCCTTTGCCGCAGCAATTTTTCCTCTGCTCCATCTTTGCAGGCTATAACTTTACTGGAGTTTCTTTTCTGATCAAACTGAAAATGTTTTAAATCATTCTGCCAGGTTCTTTGCTCTTGATTCTTAACACAGATCTGGCTAAAAGCGCCCAACAGTACCCAAGCCACCACCTCAACATTAGAGTGTCTTGAAATTTGTTATGCAAGATTAACCACTCCACTGCCCTTAATCTCAGTCTCAGGTGAAGTCTTTGGGCACAAGCAAAATGTAGATACATTTTCTGTCAAAGCATAACAAAAATGATATGGAGTTCAATAGCCAATGCAGTTCTTCTTCCCAAAAGAAACTTTCCTGAGCTTGTTCCTTACTGGTAGCATTTCTATTAGCATTCTGGTCTTTGAGCTCTGACCAGAATCTCCTATTAAGTATAACTTAAAGCACTCCAGGGCTGCTTCTTCAGCCAGCATCTCTGAACCTTTCTAAACTCTTCCCACAAGCCAGTTTCAAAGGCTCTTGAGCCACATGGCAAAGTAATATCTAAGCAATGACTCCACTCTCAAATCTGTCTTATTACTTTTTTTGTTGCTGAGACAAAATACCCATTGTAGCTCACATTTTCTAGGTATCAGTCCATAGTCTGCTGGCTCCAAGGCAGGGTGGCATGGTAGAGGGGCATCACAGGAGAAAGTACCTGGCAAAGCAAAGCAAAGCAAAGCAGGCAGAAGGCAGGAAGCAGCAACAATGGCAACAGCTCTTTCTGTACTTTGTATTCCATCCAGGCTCACAGTGAGGGTGTCAGCATTGCATCCTTACTGTCAGCATTGTATCATTAATCCTAGCATCACACACCCTAGACCTAGCCACACTTGAAAAGCCCCACCTATGACCACATGAAGCTTTGGGGGGACATCTAAAGCTGAAATAAGGGAATGGTAAATACCAACTACAAAAACCTTCTAAAATATACTTTAAATATGAAATAAACTGAAAAGCAGAGTTCTTATTGAAGGTCAAGCCCTAACGTATTCTATAGCTATAATAATTTAAAATACTAATAGATAACTATTTTAACAAACCACAATAAAAATTTATGGTGTTTTCTACAGGCTAAAGAACATCAAGCAAGAAGAACATAAAAGTTGCTCATTCAATGAAGATATTTTGATGACTGATAATAGCTTGTTACTCTTTTGAAACTTTCTCTTTAAATGTATCACATTAATTTTTAAAAACTCTATACTTAATACATTTCCTTTTTATTTTCAACTACTACACTTTTCCTACAAAAATGCTGAGATAGAATGCAATAAAAATTGTTTCATTCAGCAATTAATTTTAATTATGTCACCCATGAAAGTCAGAAAACAGTATTTGCTAATGCCTTTTCATTTCAAAGTCATTATTTTTACATGACTTTGGGTTATCTTGTATAAGTTGTTTTATACTTTGATCAAAGCAGCAAATTTATAAAATGTAAAATTATCAATCAGTGACTGCTTCCAGAATAAGACAGATGTCATTTTCTTATTCCTCTGCTGATTACAACCAAAACCCCTGTTACATATAAAGTAAAACATCAGTATCAAGTTCCCTATTTTCTCTTTGTTTATGTCCTATGTATTCTGAATTTGGACCGGACATCTCCAACCTGGAGACTCAGAAACACCAAAAGACAGAGAAACAACACAAAAACAAAAATAAAAATCTGCTTTCTCTAGCCAAAGACCAGAAAGAGGGAAGCTTAGCAGAAGAGGAAACTTCATGACAACAACTGCTTTACTCCAGTCAAATACCACAGAAAACACAGGACCTCACCCCAAAATACACCAGCAAAGGCTGACTTGAGTCTGATCCTCCATCCTTGCCAGGCAATAACCAGACAATTCAGGGACGCCCCCCACCTCCCAACTCTACTACACTAGTATCAGAGAAGACCAAGTAAGGAGCCAAGAACTGATGGTAAAGAGAGTCCTTTCTTTACCATGAGGCAGTCAGTGGAGACCATTCAGGGCCTGGCACTCTACCACTGCCCCCTGTCACCCCCAGAGGTAATGAAGTACCCTCCACCTCCCCACTGCTGCGGGGTTAAGGGAAGCTAATGGAGGGTCAGGACTTTCACCACCACCTCTGCCTCTGTAGTATCAGAGGCAGGCACACAGGAGGTAATAATGACACACTGCTACTCCTCTCAGCCAGAGAGGTATCAGGGGAGGCCTATGTGGGGGCTCCCATCCTTGGCCAACAGAAACCAGTAACCCTTCCTGCACACTCAGCCATCACTGAGGGCTGAGTGGAAAACCTGGAGATCTACCTCCACCTAGCAGCAACAATGCAGCTACCTTCTCACAAGGGTGGTGTCAGAGAACACCAACATCAGTTTAAGTGCTGCCTGGGCAACTTAGCAAGACCCTGTCTCAAAATTTAAATTACCAAAAGAGACTGGGGATATAGCTCAGTGCAAACATCCTAGGAAAGAGGGACGGAGGAAGAAATAGACAAAAGGAGAGGGAGAAAGGGAGAAAAGATCCAGAATTTTATACACCCCCAAAATGTAGGCTTCAATTATAAATACTTGTAATATCAAAAAAGGGGAAGATCTCTAAATTTAAAAAACTAACAGATGCCAACACTAAGATGACAGAAATATTAGACCATTATAAAACTACTTCACTAAATAATTATCAACTCTATTGGGAGAGAAATAAAGCCTCACTAAGTGAACACAGAGCACTATAAACCTGTGGAATACAAATCCTCCATGATGAATGTGATCATTATGTACATCTAAAATGTACCGATAAACCTGACTGAAGAAAAAACAAAGCCAGGTGTCTTGGTTACTCTTCTCTCATTGCTGAGAGAAAATACCCAATACCGAAAACTAAGGAAGGAAAAGTTTATTTATTTAGCTCACAGTCTGTGGAGGTTTCAGTCCATACACGGCTGGCTCCTAGGTGGCATGGCACATGGCAGAGGGCAGCTGTTCATGGCAGTAGAGGATAACAGAAGCAGCAAGTGCAAAATGGAGGTGCGGCAGAGGCGGAGGCAAGCAGCCTCTTTCCCTCCCTTACAATGTATGCAACCTGCCCGCCCCAGGGTAGGTATAGCACTCACATCCATAATCCCGTGAATCAATCATAAACTCTAAAAGCCCGCTGCACAACTGCATGTGGCTTTGGCGGGGGCACCCAGACACAAACCATAACACCAGGCAAGGTGGTGCATGTCTGTATCCCAGTACAATGAGAGGTTAGGGTAAAAGGATCACAGGGTCAAGCCCAGCCTGGGCAAATTAGTGATTAAAAAAAAAGAAATAAAAATGAATGATATTTTAAAACAAAACAACCCTGTGAGACTATAACAAAATCTAACATTCACATCATTAGAATTCTGGAAAAAAGAAAAAGAGTGAAAGGTTTGGAAAGGCAGCTGAAATAAAATAACTAAAAGCTGCTTTAATCTGGCAAGTCATAAAGCTACAAGCTTGTGAAGCTGAGCAAACTCCAAACACAACAAACCTTTAAAAAGTCTACACTAAGATAGAGCCAAAAGTTTAAGAAAAGAAAATCTTGGAAGCAATGAGAAAAAAACAACAGAAATGACAAAGGGTCTTATCTTGGAACTCCTGGAAGCTAGAAGTGGCACACCTTTCATTTACTGAAAGAAAAAAAAATGTTCACCCAGAATTGTACACCTAGCAAAATATCTTACAGGAATGAAGAAGAAATTAAGACACTTTGAGATGAAGAAAAACTTATACCTAATAGAATGGTTAAAGAAAATTCTCTAAACAGAAAACAAAAAGTGAACTCCAGAACAAGAAAGAGTGCATCTGCAAGATAGGCTTCAGAATAAACTGACTTTGCCAAAGCTTGGCCCGGGAGCCTCCAGAACTATGAAAAAGTAAATTACCAGCCCTGGTAAACTAATACACTTCCCCTGGAAGCTTTGGGGATCTTGTTTTTACCCTTTTTTGACTTAAACCAGATTAGAAAATCTGATAGGTTTTTGTTTGTTTTTTAAAGGTAAAAGAATATAAACTTGAAAAACACAAAAACAATAAGGAAATACACAAATTATGGGGAAGATAGTAGGGGACTGACAATGGATGCTCTTTTACATAGTATCATCTTCATATTTGTTACTCAGTTATCTCAAACATAATGAAGGAAATACACAATTATACAGAAGATAGTAGGGGATTAACAATGGCTGTTGTATTACATAATGTTATTTTCGCATTTCTTAGTTATAAATCAGTATAACGCATAAACAATAAAGGAAACAGAATTGTAGAGCAGATATTGGGGAATTAAAAATGGATGCTGTATTACAAAATGACATCTTCACTATTGTTACTCAGTTATACCAATGATGGCACGTTTGATTAATCATACAGTTTTCTCCCCCCTCATCTCCATTCTTCTCCCACCCAATCAATCGTCTTCCCTCTGACAATAACTGTACTTTTTGGTTTATTTACTCCCTTGGGCTCTCACATTAGGAAGGCACATGGCTGCTTCAAATTATGCTGTAACAAACATGGGTGCATTCAAATTAGTATGCCACTAGGTGGAAAAGCACCCATCCTCAAAGATGGTACATAGGCAGGGAACCAAATACACTATGGTCATACCCGATTGATAAGCCCTCGAGGCCCTCAGGGGTCAAGTCCAGTCTGTGGGTTCACCTCTATAGACCGCCAGGCCCCACCTCAACAAGGCGTTCCTGGGGGTCCAGTCAAGTGCGTAGGGCCGACCCCGCAGACCACTGGGCTCTGCCCCTTCAAGGTGCTCCCAAGGACCTGGTTTGGTCTGCTGGATTGCCCCTACGGACCACTGGGCTCTGCTCCAACAAGGCACTCCCAGGTGCCCAGTTGAATTCTCGGGGTCTCCCCTGAATACCGCTGGGCTCCACCCCAGCAAGGCATTCCTGGGGACCCAGACCAGTTTGCCCCATGCAGACTGCAGGGTTCCGCTCCAGCAAGGCACTCCTAGAGGCCCAGTTGAATTCTCGCGGTTGCCCCCAAGGATCACCAGGCTCTACCCTGGGGCCCAGTTGAGTCCTTGGGGTCAGCCCCAAGGACCACCAGGGTCCGCCCTGCCCCTATGAGGCACTCCTACGGGCCCAGTTGAGTCTGTGGGGTCACGCCCATAGACTTCTGGGCTCCAACCCAATGAGGCACTCCTGGGGGCCCCATGTAGCCTGCCCGGAGCCCCCCAACTTGATTCTCATTTCTAAACCTTCCTGGTACCAGGGGACCTGCCTTTGCCTTTCTGCCTCTTGTCATTCTCATGTTGTTACAGCGCAGGGTCTGGGTGGCGATCCTATGGGAGGATCCTTCTCTGCTGTTTTCCCGGTCACCCTCCAGGCTGGGCCCTTTCTGCTCCAGTTTTGGCCCGGTTCTCGGAACTTCACTCTCCTCTTGCCGAGTCAGGCAGCTTCCATGAGCAATGGCTTCTGAACCTGAAGCTGTGAGTGTAGGAATGAGGGAGTGGGCTGAGGGTGTGTATGGAGTGGTGACTCCCTCTTTCTCCTCCTCTTCCTCCAACTGTGCCATGGCAGTTGCCTGAGCTGTTTTTCAGGAAGCAGTCCTGTTTGTCAGGGTTTTAATTCTCATTTCCAATCCTTTGATGCTGGGCATAAGTGGTGTGAAGTCTCCCCCACTCCTGCTCACTGAGGTAGTTCAGGGCGTGTACTAAGTTTAGTTATTACTTTTTTTTTTTTTTGGCGGTACTGGGGATAGAACTCAGGACCCTGCGCTTGCTAGGCAAGCGCTTATTCCACTGAGCTGTATCTCCAGCCCCTAGTTATTAGTTTTGGAAGACAATTGGAGGAGTTTCTCAGGTCTTAGAGTATGTTGCCATCTCTCGATCTCCAGGACTGCTGTTTTACATATATCTTGCCTCTATGGGTTGATACAAAGTTCGTATTTGCAAGCGGTATGGAGCCTCTCTCAGTGCTCGTATTAGTAGCAAGCCTTAGCTTTCTAGCATGTCACTGACCTGGCCGTTCTTGCTGACTCCTGGCTGTTGCTCCTCTTCCGGGTTGCGCGCCTAGGATCTTGGAGGGGCGGTATCAGGGGCAATGGCTGGGGGAGAGGTATCCCAGGGCAGGGGCAGGACTGTGGGGCCTGGGGTGTCTCCACTCGCCCCACACAGCCGAAATGCATGGCCCCATGGGTCCCTTGGCTGCTCGGTGCCCCCCATGGTGTCACCTTGCAGTCTGTGGCAGCCTCACCCGTGCCTCACAGCAGGACCTTGCCTGGCAGCAGCTCGGCATGCACCAGTAGGGGTTTTAAGACTAACAAGAGCAAAGCTCTGTAGAGTAAGGACTTCTTTCACTTTGGCACCCAAAAAGCAAGTAAGTCAGGCAAAAGATGCAAGTGCATGGATTTACATTCTGGGTGCCTCCCGTATCTGTTCCAAAAGCCCACCCAAAATTTACTGGCTTATTCATAATAAAGAAAACAAAAATGGGGAAGAAAAAAAACACCTTTGAAATCATTAGCCTAAGGAAAAGCCATGTCATTATCCCTCACTATCATCATCATCATCATTAAACTTTATAGGAGAATTCTCGCAAAACAACAGTCACATGTCTTGTGGTCTGTATCCTACTACACCACTGACCTAACAGCACGTCTGTCAATGCACAGCCTATGACAGCCAGTTTTTTCTGAAACTTTACAAAGTGTCATCACACACATCTTACTTTCTTAGAGATGTAGGTTCTTCAGTGTGGAAACACTCAAGTATTTTTTAAGAAGGAAAATTTCCTCTGCCTTCTTTATGTTTTCTATTTATTTGCCATTTCATCTTATCAGACATTAAGCCCTTTTAGACTATAATGTCTCTTTGTTTCCTTTTTCATGCTTTCTTGGCTTTCCTCCTATTTTTGAGAGATACAACACTTACAGTTTCCAAGAGCTCTTTCTTGTTTGCTGAATGTCCCTGTTTTTCTTTTCAATGAGCCCTAACAGTATTTCATGTCTGTGATACCTTCTTTTTTGCCTTTAAGAAATCAATTCTAGATTTCTGGAAGGTTTTTTTTCCCCTGCTCTTTCTTTGCTGTCTGCATTATTTTTTTGGGGGGGGGAGTGTTCACTTTGTCTATTGCTCTGTCTTTGATGTCAGAGACATTCTTCTATCTAGAAGCATTTAGTTTTTCTTTCGTATTTAAACACAACACTAAAATTCTGGTAAGGAGCTCTCTATGTATACTAATAAGCTTTGTTGATAGTAACTTCCCTGTAAGGTATAATGTAGAGACCTGGCTGTTTGACTTGGTAGTTATAAAAATCAGTATTCAGAAGTTTTTCTCTTCAGCTCTCCCAGGTTTCTCCCAAAACTCCAAATGTCAGAGGGTTCTATTTGCAAGACCTTTGTGTTCAGTCATTAAACTTTCAACCTGGAGCCTTACCCAATCCCCATCTTTAACTGTGCCTACACCCAAATCCAGACCTCGTTTTGGTCCAAGACCTCCAGAAAATATCCCCTAATTTCTCAAATATACATTATCCTTTAAAAATAAGACATGAATAAGAGCTTTGAAAGTCTTACTGGACACCTGTAATCCCAGCATTTAGTTGAGCAACTTGGGTACATCACAAGTTCAAGGCCAACCTGGACTGCAGGCTAAGACCCTGTCTCTAAACAACCAGTCTTACTGGAAAAATTACTAGGGATGATCCAACATTTTTTGTTTTCACTTTTTTGACACAGGGTCTTGTTATGTAGTTCATGCAGGGCTTGAACTATGTAGTCCAGGTTAGCCTCAAACTCACAGCAATCCTCCTGCCTCAGCCTGTGAAGTGCTGGGATTATAGACATGTGCCACCGTGCCTGGCTTCCAGGATCCTCTTCAGCAGTCCTCCTGCCTCAGCCTCACCAGTAGCTCACACATAATTTTGTTATCAGTGTTTGTGTCTGAACGTCCCCCCAAAGCCTCATGTAGTCAAGAGGCTGGCTTTTAGAGTTTAATTGATTATGGGTGTGAGAGCTACACCCACCCTGGGGCGGATAGTTTTGCATATGTAAGGGAGAAAAAGAGGCTGCTTGCTGCCATTCCTCCCTTTTGGCTCTTGCAGCTTTTGCTGTCTTCTGCTGCCAGGAACAGTAGCCCTCTGACTGCCTTGGAGCTAGCCAAGTATGGACTGAAACCTCCACAAACTGTAAGCTAAATAAACCTTTCCTTTCTTCGTTTTCAGCATCAGGTATTTTGTCTCAGCATCGAGAGAAAAGTAACCAAGACAATCAGTTTACATATATTTGTTCAGTCATATTTTACATATCAATATGGCTTCATAAAACATGAGGGTAAAAATGGTATTAAAAACAATACCAATTTCCAGTAGTAACCAGTCAATCATATATATGAAATGACTTGGAAAAGCAGCTTTTTTTTTCTAGTTATGCTTTCCTAAGAGTGGGACGCTGGAAAATGTATGTAGGCTGATAAAATTTGGTACATATTTTGAAAGCTGGGCTGTGAAAAAAATATTTAACTAGAGAAGTGTTATGGTTTAGACCTATAATGTCCCCCAAAGTCTCATGTGTGGAGGGTGCCTAGACCGTAGGGTGCTGTGCCCATGCGTGGGGCCGCCTGCTGACAAGATCACAGATGGATGTGTTGCTGGGAGGTGGGGCCTGGTCAGGGCCACGACCTGGAAGGGGCTGTCCTCATCCCGTCTCCTCCCTTCTCTCTGCTTCCTGGCTGCCATGAGGTGAGCAGCTTTCATCTGTGAAGTCATTTCGTCCCGAGAGGCAACAACCGTTGACTGAATCCTCCAAAAACTGTAAGCTAAAACGAACCTTTCCTTTCAATTGTAGGTGTCTGGTACTGTGTTTCACTGATGGGAAAGTGGCTAACATAGAAATTAAAAATCAAACTATTATAATAGAATGCAGCTAAGAGAACTATCCTTGTAGTCTGGAAACCTGGATTTTAGTCTTGCTTTATAGGTACGTATATGCTGTGGGGGTAAAAATAAAATAAAAAATATCTAGAGATGAAGTTTAGCATGAGGTCCTGGGTTCAATGCCCAGTACTGGAAAAAAAATCCTTAAAATGATAACCACAAAAATTCAAAGTAAGATAAAATCTCTCACAGTACAATTCTGGAGCAAGCTAACTCATGTATTGCAGCCAGGCACGGCGGCTCACACCTGTAATCCCAGCACTAGGGAGGCTCAGGCAGGAGGATCACTGAGAGTTCAAGGTCAGCCTAGGCTACAAAGTGAGCTCAAGGCCAGCCTGAAAAGCATAGCAAGACCCTGTCTCAAAAAGACCAAAAACACACACACAAAAAAAATCATGCATTGCAAAAAATGATTTCAACAAAAAAAAAAAAAACCCAGGGACATGTAATCCCCAACACTTGAGAGTTTGAGGCAAGAGGATCACTGAGTTTGAGGCCAATTTGTGATACATAGTGAGTTTGAGGCCAATTTGTGATACATAGTGAGTTTGAGGCCAGCCTGAACGACACAGCAAAAAATCTCTGGAGAAAAAACAATACCAATTATGAGTAATAACCAGCCAACCATCCTTACTGGCTACACTAGCAGGAAAAAGTCAATTTAGAACCATGGTACTAAAATATACCAATTTAAGCTGGGTGTGGTGGTGCACTCCTGTAATCTCAGCACTTGGGAGGCTGAGGCAGGAGGATCGTTGCAAGTTCGAGACCAGCTTGGGCTACAAAGTGAGCTCAAGGCCAACCTGAACTGCATATAGACTGTGCCTCCAAAAGAAAAAATAAAATAAAATAAAATATACCAGTTTACCCTCATGTGTGTTTTATAAAGCCATACTGATATATAAAATAAAACAAAATAAAAATTATAACGAAGTTGAAAATGTTTATTTTAGATTTAAAAAGCACACATCAAAAGCTATACTATGGTGCCTGCTCAGGAGTGGGCCCGGCAGCTGCTCCGCAGTGGACCCCGCGGCTGCTCCACTGTGGGCCCTGGCGGCTGCTCCACAGTGGGCCCCGTGGCTGCTCCGCTGTGGGCCCCACAGATGCTCCACTGTGGGCCCCGCGGCTGCTCCGCTGAGGGCCCCATGGCTGCTCCGCAGTGGGCCCTGGCGGCTGCTCCGCTGTGGGCCCCGCGGCTGCTCCGCAGTGGGCCCCGCAGTTGCTCCGCTGTGGGCCCCGCGGCTGCTCCGCTGAGGGCTCTGCGGTTGCTCCGCTGAGGGCCCCGCGGCTGCTCCGCTGTGGGCCCTGCGACTACTCTGCTGAGGGCCCCGCTGAGGGCACCTCATGGACTGGACCCACCCCCACCCATAGCACAGCGACGGGGTGGAGCTGGGCGGTCCGCTGTGAGCATATGTGCTTTTCCACCTCCGACCATGACAGTTTGTATACACCCATGTATGTTATAGTATAGTCTGAGGCAGCTATATGTCTTCCCAAGGCGAGAGTCCAGGGGTATAGATAAACCCAGGAGTACAGTTATTATCACAGGGAAGATGACTGATTGAGTGGTGGGGCAATGGAGATGAGGGAGGAGAAAAACTGAATGATCAAATGGGCCATCATCTGTGTAACTGAGTAACAAAGGTGAAGGTAACATTATGTAGGACAGCATCCAGAGCTAATTCCCTTCTGTGTTCTCTATAATTCTGTATTTTCTCAATTGTTTTTGTATTAACAGAAGTGAAGATAACTTCATATTATACAGCATCCAGTGCAAATTCTTTACTATCTTCTCTATAATTTGGTATTTCCTTTAATGTTTTTGTGTTAACTAATATGAAGATAACATTATGTAATACAACATCCAGTGGTAATTCCCTACTATATTCTGTATAATTTTGTATTTTCTGTATTGTTTATGGCTACTCTGGTTCATATGTCTCCATTCTTTTGTCTTTAACATAAAATTTTTTTTAAAAAAGCTATACTACACTTAGAACAATGCCTCAAATAGGCACATAATACATTTTTTACTAAATTAAGAACTACGGCACTGAAGTAAACAGGGGAAGGAAAAGGAAGGAGAAAATGAAGGAAGCTAACCGTTGCTAAGCACATACAGGCACTGGAACCTTTGTTAATTGTTCCATATGGCTACAACCTCATTCAATCCAAAAAACTTCCTTATGAGGTAGATAATGTATAGACGGGGAAAATGC